>PVIU01013829.1:0-54516 GCA_004026605.1 Ondatra zibethicus | reverse complement strand
GGACCTGCCTGGGCCTGATCACATCTATATCACTTCAGTTTGTTTGCCATAGAGTGCTGCTGTGCGCGTCCTTCTTTATGGCTTGATGGGTCAGATGATACCCAGATCACAATGAGCAGCTCAGGTTGCATGGTAACTTGGTGTCCCATTGTCAAAGGTTCAGTTTCCACTAAGGCCCAATAGCAGGATAAGAACTAATGGGGAACCTCCTTCAGCCAATGTCCTTTGAGAGGCTGGACCAGGTTGGACATGGCCTTGGGTAACAAAAAGGTGTGTGCTAATGTGCACCTGCACCCATGCTCTCTCTCTCTGCTCTCTCGCCTGGATGCTGGATTCAGTTCCTGTTCCCTGATTGTACAGAGGACTGTGATCTATGAGTCCCCCTTAAATAAAGAACCCCTTGTTATACTTAATTCTGAGTTAGTGTGGGATTAATTTATTCACGTTCTCCTATATCTGGTGCCCAACGTGGGGCTGACTGGTTTACCCCAAAATGCACGGAAGTGTGGCCAGGTGTACAAGGGTGTACGTGAGGAACCCCGCAAGAAAATTGCACCACAGGTGGAGAGGTGACTAATGAGCACTCGGAAATAAATAGTAGATAATAAAAAAGGAAAGAGAAAGGTGGGGGGAAAATCAGGAGTAAAACTGTAATTAGTTGTAAATATGGGACAAGGAAATAGCATTCAACTATCAGTACAGTTGCTTGGATGTATTTTGATAGCTAGAGGAGCTAAAGTGGAGCAGAAACAAAGGCAAAAATATTTAGAGTTTGTAAATATTATATTCCCGACCCTGCTGCTGCCTTCAGGCTGCTCTGGGTCTTGGGGAGATCAAAGTGAGGCCTCGCCTTCACCTCTGCAAATGGTGGCACTGCAGTCAATGTCGCAGCCTCTATTGCTGCTGATCATGTGGGAAGAGTAAAGGGAATGTGGCATTCGCCTAGGTTACCACTGAGATTGTGGCAGTCATGCACACATGCTGTAGCCAACTGAGTCTGACCCATGCTGTCTGGTGGAGCCAGGAAAGTCAGGAGACAAAGAAAGTTTAAAGGGGTATGTATATCCCACAGTCAGTGCCCAGAGCTGGTGACTAAAAATGCCTAGAGGCTAATTGACCCATGAGCCAAGTTGCCTATATGGATAAATCTGTGGCTTTTAACGGAAGAGAGGGTTCAGTAATTCTCCCGATATTGTGATTACAAGCTGTAAAATAAAAAAGCAAAGATAGTAAAAGTTGGCATGGCTATACCCACCTAAGCTTGTGGTGTCATGCTGCAGTCTCAGAGCTGCTACAGTGGCAGACACCTCTACTTAAGACATTTTGTATATTGATACAATATTAGGATATGTTTATCATATTGCACTATACATTTCTGATAAAGATAGTTATACATTATTTACATTTTGAGGTAATTGTTCTCATTTGCTGCATAGTTGTTTAAAGATTGTTTAATATTCTAATATAAAATCTTAGTCTTTAAGATATACAGGTATTAAGTATTATAGGTCAATAGTCATCCATGTTTGTCATACTTATATGTTGTAGGAAGAGCGCGCTGCATCCCGCCGCCTGGCTAGCTTAACCCCCAAAATAACCACACAGAAATTGTACTAATTAAATTACTGCCTGGCCCATTAGTTCTAGCCTCTTATTGGCTAACTCTCACATCTTGATTCAACCCATTTCTAATAATCTGTATGTCACCACGAGGTCATGGCTTACTGGGAAAGATTCAGCATGTCTGACCTGGCAGCCTCATGGCGGCTCTCTCTCTGCCTTCTTCCCAGCATTCTGTTCTATCTTCCCCGCCAATCTAAGTTCTGCTCTATCAAAAGGCTAAGGCAGTTTCTTTATTCAACCAATGAAAGCAACACATAGTCAGAAGGACCTCCTACACCACTTATAGTTAGACTAATCAGGCTCTTCAGATGCATAGAGATTGTATTCTGCATAGACAGGAAATCTTCAACCACTTCAAAGAACTGTAGAATATGGCTTAGGGTTCTGTTGACATGAGACATGATTGCTCCTGGCAGCACCACTCTATTCCCCAGAGAATGTTGAACAACGAAGACACTCCACTTGAAGCTTGTTTTTTTCTTGGCACAACTGGCCTTTGGGCAAGGAACTGCTCATGCCTCAACCACTGACAAAATGCATGATGTCCTAACTGGACAAGCAGAATACAAGAAAAAAGACTGCCAAACCTTGCTAAGACAGAGTAAGACAGTTTTGAAAATCTTCCTGCCTCAGAAAATGGTCTGTCAGTTACTCTAGGCCTTAGCCAAAGTTGGTTGCTACAATGTTACAAATGAGACTTTGGGTGATTGCCCAGGTAGCCAGTTGTCACTGTCATTTACTATAGGTTTTGAAAGCTGCTTGATTGCACTTCCTGCCTACTCAAGTAATATTATCTCCCTTCTCAGGTCTTTGATGGGGTTAAAGACTAGATAGTCATAGTTACTTTCTTCTTATGACTTAACCAAGTCATTTCCAATACAAGACTTAGACTCCTTAGGATAGAATAATTATTGAAACATTTAGCATATGTTTCTTAATTGTTTATTCTGGATGTAATTCTAATTTTATACTTGATATCTGTTCTTATTGTATATAGTTTTGTATTGGGTTTGGAACTCTTATTTAGACAAAGGGGGGGTTATGGGGAACCTCCTTCAGCCAATGGTCTTTGAGAGGCTGGACCAGGTTGGGTGTGGCCTTGGGAATCAAAAAGGTGCATGCTCATGCACCCACTTTCTCTCTGCTCTCTTGCCTGGATGCTGGATTCGGTTCCTGTTCCCTGTTTGTGCAGAAGACTGTGATCTGTGAGTCCCTCTTAAATAAAGAACCCCTTGTTATACTTAATTCTGAGTTAGTGTGGGGTTAATTTATTCACATTCTTCTACAAAGAGCTGCCACTCAAAGGTAGAGAGTAGTTGTCTGCAGATGATGGTAGGGCTTTGCTCCCTAATCCCTAAGGTCTCCTCTGTGGTTCACCTCCAGGGACCTGCCAAAGGCTCAAAACAACATCCCTATCTGCCACTGCTACCTCAAGTACCAAAGGGGTCTGCTGAATCATATGGCCCAAGTGGTGGAGCAGCCTGCACAGCAGCCTGGACCCACTGAAAAGCCTCTGTTCAGGCCCCACACAAATCTAGCAGCTTTCTGAGTCACTTGGTGTATGGGCTGGTATACCACACCCAAGTGAGGAATGTTCTGTCTCCAGGATCCAAATGGGCCCACTAAACATTGTGCTTCATTCTTAGTGATGTCAGGGGCCAGGTGCAATAACTTATCCTCCACCTTGGAAGGAATATCTCTGTATGCCCCACACCACTGGACTCCTAAGAATTTCACTGAGGTAGAAGGCTCTTGAATTTCAGTTGGATTTATTTCCCATCCTTTTATGTGCATATTTGTTACCAGCAAGTCCAAAGTAGATGCTACCTCCTTCTCACTTGGTCCAATCAGCACAATGTCATCAATAAGGTGCACCAATGTGACATTTCATGGAAAAGACAGATGTCAAGATCCCTTCGAATGAAGTTATGGCACAGGGCCTCAGAGTTAATGTATCCTTGAGGTAAAATTGTAAATGCATACTGTTAGCCTTGCCAACTGAAAGCAAATAGTTTCTGACAGTCCTTATGGACAGTTACTTAGAAAACATCTGCTAGATCCATAGCTGTATATCATGTACCAGGAGATGTGCTAATCTGCTCAAGTAAGGACACCACATCTGGTACAGCAGTTGCAATTGGAGTCACTACTTGACATAGTTTTTTATAGTCAACAGTCATTCTTCACAATCCATCAGTCTTCTGTACTGGCCAGATAGCAGAGTGAAAGGGAGATGTGGTGGGACTACCCTCCTCCATCTTTCAAGTTCTTGATGGTGGCACTAATTTATGCAGTTCTTCCTGGAATGCGATATTGTCTCTGATTCACTGTGTTCCCTGGAAGAGGTGATTCCAATGGCCTCCATTTAGCCTTTCCAACCATAATATCCCTCATTCAACCATAATATCCCTCATTCCACAGGTCAGGAAACTAATGTGGTAATCTGCCAACTTCTGATTATGTCTGTACCAATTATACATTCTAATACTGGCAAAATAACTACAGGGTAAGTTGAGGTCTCCCTGAGCCCATTGTGAATCAAACTTAGTCAAAACTCCATTAATAACTTGACCTCCCAAAACCCCTACTTTACCTTCTTGTTACTTCTTAAGGTCTTCCAGAATCAGCATCAATTCAGAACCAGTATTCAATAGGCCCTGAAAAGTCTGTTTCCTTTTCTCCAGTGTTCAGTTACTCTTGTGAAAGGCCATAGGTCCCTCTGGAGAAGGGACCAGGGAAAAGCATTTAACTATGCAAGCTTCCTTAATAAGCTAGAATCTCCCTCAGTGGGTCCATATTAATAAACTCAGCCTGATCTAGTTTTATACACTTTTCCATTCCCACACATATTCCCCAGACTTCTGCTTGAATGAATTTCCAAACGTATTAAGCTCTTTAGTAGTGTAGTGCACCTCCTCATGGACTTCACTTTCTGCCTCCCCTCTAGGAACCTGCTTAGCTTTTAATCTGGTTATAGATCTAGAGACAACTACTGGAGGGCCCAGAGGGATGTCAATATTATCTTCCTGGTACCTCCTGTCAAGTTGGGAGCTTAGGCCCCAGCCCCTTGCATCTATCCTAGCCCCCTGACCCTAAGAGCACTCTGGACTCCAAATTCCAGCAGGACCACTCCCCATGGGATTTAAATGAGCTCTCCAAAGAAGAACACGTGGTCTCTTTTCCTTCCTCCGGGTGGTTGTGTTCGTGGCCCTTTGGGGCCACCCGAGAGCATAGAACTCCCATTAAACCTAAATTTTTTTAATTTGGCTTGTTTTTGATTTGGCTTAATTGAGAATTTTGTGTCGGCAGAGAGCTCGCATTAGGAAATATTCCTAACATTTTGGAGGTCCCACCGAGATAGGGCAGGCCCTTTCCACAAGGTCCTAGACCACATGTTGAAAGCCCCCTAGTCTAAAATTCGAGTTCTCTACACCATGCTTAAAACCGGCTCCTGGGCAGCAGCAGCTGCGTCTTGGTGAGTCCCTTTTCTTGTCTATGCTATAGGGTTTTTTGGGGACCCATTCATACTTATTTTTGTCATTTCTCAGATTCCTGCTGAAGTCGTGAGCTCACGCCAGGGGTTCAATTCCCAGCGGCAGTCAGACCTGCGGGACCGGGCTTGGCTGAGGTGGAGATCTGTTTGTTTTGGGACACCAGGCATTTAATCTCCATGGCCCCATTTGGACCTAAAAGCCATTTTGGCGGACGTGCTGGAGTGGACTTAGGTCACATAGTTGGGCATAGACTCTAAAATGGGTACTTGCGGTTCAAAACTGGATCCGCTGTCTCCCCTAGGATGCCTTCTACAAAATCTTTTTAAATTGAGCCTGTCTGATACAATCTGTCCCAAACGGGTAATTTCCCTTGAAGCTTGAGCTTACCACCCTCTGGGACCTAAAAAAAAAAAAATTGTCGCCATAAGGACAAATGGACAGAGCTTACATATGTCCATGGCTTTTGGGCTCTGCGCTCTCACCCCCCCACACACACTTAGTAGCCAGTGTCCCACAGCACCATGCTGCCAGAGGCACTGGCCCCTCCCCAACTCCCTCAAGCCCACACTTCCTAACCCCCTCTGTGGAGCAACATTCTTTCCCCTCCCTTCCCAATTTGGAGGTTCAAGGTCAACTTCCACCTTCCCCTCCCCCTCCTACCTCACCACTCCACTCCTGGATCCCCTGTGCGTACTGGGACAGCCCCTCCCATGCTCCCCTTTCTCTTCCAAATCTCTCTCAGATAGAAAAGTGGCTAGGTTCCTTTTCTACTAATCCTTCTGCTTACCCATTTTTTCCTCAGTCAGTACCAGATATTAGGAGAGAGTTAAGAAAGGTTGAGGATGGTCCCCAAACTCCTATATGGGAACTGGTAAAAATGGCCTTTAAAGTTTTTAATGCCCAAGAAAAATCAGCTGAGTCTTCCCGACAGACAAGGCTACAGCAGGCAGCTAACCTACAGGCCCAGGCCTTAGCAGCCGCCCTAAGGACACAGGAAGGGGTACAAAGGAAGCCAACCACAAGGCTCTACCCTGATGGAGCCCAGTCTAAGTCAACCTCACAGGCAAACTATTTCAAGTGTGGCCTAAATGGTCACATGGCACAATATTGCACTACACCTGCTCCGAGGTTGTGCCATATCTGACAGCAGCCTGGACAATGGAAATCACAATGCCCCGTGTGAGCTTGTCCTCTATGCCAAGCCACAGAGGTCCGGCCTCATCACCATTGGCAAGTGAAACTGTGCCAGCCTTGCAGAGGATTGACGCTGCCCAGACCTGGTTTATCCCGTAACCAGCTCCAAGCCTAAGGTGAAGCTGCAGGTGGTGGGTAAGTCCATTACTTTTATTCTCACTCGGGCTTTAAGTTCTCCTCACCAATTTCAGCTATCGGGGTAGACAGGACCCATTCCTCCCCACTTAAAACTTTGCCACTGCCCTGCATTCTTGCAGGACAGTTTTTCTCTCATCCTTTCTTAGTGATACCTGCTTGCCCAGCACCTTCACTGGGTCAAGATATCCTTAGCCGCTTCCCCAAAGCTTTGTTCCTGGAGCCCCTTTTAACCCCAGCCATCTCCGAGATCGTATTTTACAGGTTCACTCCTCCTGCCAGATGTGTGCCCAGGCCAACCCACAAGGAGCTCTCCACATACACCAGCTTTGTGGACACCAACCAGGCAAAGATTGGCAGGTTAATTTCACCCATATGCCTACTCATTAAAAAAACTACATTATCTCTTAACACTTGTGGACACTTTTACAGGATGGATAGAAGCATTTCCGGTCTCCAGGGAAACAGCAGATGTGGTGGCTCAGGGTCAGGGAGCTTGTGTCAGAAGCTCTCAACATCTCCTGGACAATGGGACTCATCAAACAACAAGCTCTCCATTGAACTCAGGTTATCTTGGCCCTCGCCTCAGGGCCACCCCACGTTCCCCTACAGGCCTGAGCACTTTTGAGCTGCTTTATGGCAGGCCCTTTCTCCTTAACCATCACCTCCCAGTTCAAACTCCTCCACTGGCGGGGTACCTACCCTACCTCTCCCTTTCAAGGTCCCTTCTCCATTCACACGCTGACAGTTGTCTTCCTGCCACCACACCAATGGACCCTAATGCCCCTAAACCTGCCCCACTCTCCCCAGGGGACAGAGTACTCCTCAAACAGTTAACTCCTAGGTCTCTCGAACCTCGATGGACAGGACCTCACACGGTAATCCTCACCACCCCCTCGGTTGCCAAGCTCT
Source organism: Ondatra zibethicus (assembly GCA_004026605.1). Taxonomy (NCBI): domain Eukaryota; kingdom Metazoa; phylum Chordata; class Mammalia; order Rodentia; family Cricetidae; genus Ondatra; species Ondatra zibethicus. Next base: position 47,158 of record PVIU01013829.1, on the reverse strand, counting down.
TGGGACACCCATGCTGGTATCGTCTCTCCAGGCTCAAGTGGGCGCCTACTCAAGACACTTGGTCTGTCCAGCAGACAAGACCTTCCACCCTCTGGTTTTCCAGGATGCCACAATGAAGGGCCTACCTGCTCCTCATTCTGCACACTCATCTTTAGTAATAACAATATCTTCTTCCTAGACACCTGCCTTCTCACCTCCCCCAAGGAACAGATGCCTGCCGTCTCCGGGGTGACAGAGCATGAGATGCCTTTCCAGCCACACCCTCGCTGAACGTGGACACCTAGCTCTCCTCTTCCCCACATCGCCCCGTGCCCGCAGGAAGTAGCCAGATTTGAGTCTACTCCCTTTTTTCCAAAGAGAGCCTAAATGTTTGTCATAATTACCACCCCAATTTTCTGTCACCCCTATATCCAAAGAGTCTGGAATGTCAAGTTGGGAGCTTAGGCCCCAGCCCCTTGCATCTATCCTAGCCCCCTGACCTTAAGAGCACTCTGGACCCCACATCCCAGCAGGACCACTCCCCAGGGTATTTAAACGAGCTCCCAAAAGAGGAACACATAGTCCCTTTTCCTTCCTCCCAGCTTCCCAGTTCCCCCTCGGGGCCACCCAAAAGCGCAGTACTCCCATTAAACCTGGATATTTCTTAATTTGGCTTGTTTTGATTTGGCTTGATTGGGAATTTTGTGTTGACAGGGAGCTCGCTTTAGGAAATATTCCTAACACCTCCTTTAGGGAAAACTCACTATTGTTTCCAATACACTATAGGAACAGAACAGTTGAACTTGCCAGTGAGGATGAGGGCAAGCAGGCAAAAAACCAACACTTCCTTCTTCCTGTTCCTGTATGTAGACTGCCACCAGAAAGTGTAGTGCAGATTTAGGGTGGTCCCACCTCAGATAATCCAATGATAAAAAGCTCCCCACAGTTGTGCCAAGCTGCCTGGGTTTAGTTAAACTGACATCATCACACTTCCCAAATACGTGAGCCTATGGGCACCATTCTCATTCAAACCACCACATCCCACCTCCTGGCCACCATAGACTCATGGCTGTATCATAATATAAAGTGTAGTTAGTCCAACTTCTAAAGTCCCTGTAGACTTTTACAATCTCAATACAGTTTAAAAATCCAAGTCCCTTCTGAGACTCAAGGCAATCCCCAAGGCTATGCAGTGCAACCCAGTCTAGAAAGAAAGAAAGAAAGAAAGAAAGAAAGAAAGAAAGAAAGAAAGAAAGAAAGAAAGAAAGAAAGAAAGAAAGAAAGAAAGGAAGGAAGGAAGGAAGGAAGGAAGGAAGGAAGGAAGGAAGGAAGGAAGGAAGGAAGGAAGAAAGGGAAAGAAAGGCTCTTATTTTAAATTTTACTAGGACCAGGACACAGGAGCCACTTTTTTTTTTTCTAGACCATGTGTCTCTCACTGCCTGAGAACTTGCCAAACAGGCTAAACTGAGTGCGAAGCCCAGCACTGGCATTACAGGTGAGCACCACCGAGCTCAGTCTTTATACCTGGGGGAATCAAAGTCACCTCCTTATGCTTGGCCAAGCACTTCAGCAGCTAATCTGTCTCCCAGACTCTTACACATGTTTAAAGTTTGCTTTATTTTAAGGGTGTGAATGTTTGGCTTGCATGTATGTGTGTGCAATGTGCATCATGCATGCCTGGTGCTCACGGAGGCTAGATTCCATGGAATTGGAGTTACAAACAAGTGTGAGCTGCTGTATGAATGCAGGGAAATGAACTTGGATCCTTTGCAAGAGCAGTTAAGTTCTGTTAACTGCCAAGCCATTCTCTAGCCCCTCTTAAATTGTCTTGATTATGAGTCCCTCTCTTTTATCTGCCATTGCTGCAGTACCCTCAGTGACCATAACTTAACAAGACAAAGAAGATCATCCTAACAACTTTACTGTTTTGAGAGTTTCTTGATTTAGTTGTATCTTCTAATGACACAAAAGAAGCCCTTTTGGGAGGACCTTATGTTAATCATCAGCACCACTAATAAGATGACAAGTTGATATCCTTAGCCATCAGGGAAATGCAAATCAAAATGACTCTGAGATACCATCTTACACCTCTTAGAACGGCTAAGATCAAAAAACATGAATGAGCCTATGTTGGAAAAGATGTGGAGTAAGGGGAACACTCCTCCACTGCTGGTGGGAATGCAAACTTGTACAGCCACTTTGGAAATTGGTATGAAAATTCAGAATCAATCTACCTCAGGACCCAGCTATGCCAATCTTGGGCATATTCTCAAAGGATGCTCAATCATAACACAAGGACACTTAACTACGTTAATAGCAGCATTATTTATAATAGCCAGAACCTGGAAACAACCTCAATGCCCCTCAACTGACAAATGGATAAAGAAAATGTGGTACATTTACACAATGGAGTGCTACTCAGTGGTTAAAAAAATAGCATCATGAAATTTGCAGGCAAATGGACGGAACTAGAAAAAAATCATCCTGAGTGAGGTATCCCAGACCCAGAAAGGCAAACATGGTATATACTCACTCATAAGTGGGTGGACATTAGGTGCAAAGTAAAAAGATAACCAGGCTACATTCCACCGCCCCAGAGAACCTAGGTAACAAAGAGGACCCTAACAGGGACACATGGATTCCCTAGGAAAGGGGAATAGATGAGATCTTCTGGGTAAACTGGGGGCAGAGGGATTTGGTTGGGTCAGTTGGGGGCGCGATGGAGTGGGGGAAGTAATAAAAGAGATACCTTGATGGGGAGGCATTTTGGGGTTAGGGAAAAACCTAGTGCCAGAGAAACTTCCAGGAACCCACAAGGATGACCCCAACTAAGACCCCTAGCAATAGTGGAGAGGGTACCTGAACTGGCTTTCTCCTGTAATCAGATTGGTGACTACTCTAATTGTCATCAGAGAGCAGTGATCCAGCAACTGATGGAAACAGATGCAGAGACCCACAGCCAAGCACTGGCCAGAGCTGTAGGAATCCTGTTGAAGGGGCAAGAGGCAGTGTATGAACAAGGGATTTCAAGGTCATGAGGGGAGCCCACAGAGACAGTTGACTCGAGCTCCAGGGAGCTCACAGACTCTACCAACAGCTAGGGAGACTGCATGGGACTGACCTAGGCCCTCTGCATGTGTGTGACAGTTGTGTAACAAGGTCTGTAGGGGGAGGCTCCTAGCAGTGGGATCAGGACCTGTTCCTGGTGTCTAAACTGGCTCTTGGGAACCTATTCTATCTATCTGCTGGCTTCTTGAGCCTCTGCACTCCCCTAGTCGTTGCTAGGCCTCCTTATTCCCCAGGGAAAGGTGAGTGCACTATCTGCCCATTCCTGCAGCGCCCCTCCCTTCAGGACAATCAGATGCAATAGGGAGTCCAGTCAAGCAGGAACTCAGTTTATTACTGTGAGCATCAGTTTATATAGACGTGGCGTGATGTGGGGGTACCTTCATCCAATGAGAGGCAGCCAAACCCTCCCTCTGACTGGAGGGAAACCTACATAATTTCTGCTGTCTCATCCTCACTCAAACTCGAACCAAGCTTTTCTCTGTCCTACAGGCCTCCAAGTACTCGAGCCAGGCTTTTTTCTGTCTTATAGGCCTTGAGTTACAGGCCCTGAGATAATTTTGGCCCAACATCTATCTACCTACCTACCTATCATGTATGCATGTATGTTGTATTTATCTGTTTGTCTGTCTGTTTATCTGTGTGTATGAATGTGTGCCATGGTAGGCATGTGGGTCAGATGAGATGACAACTTTGGGGAGCCAATTCTCTAGCTCTGCAGTGTGGGGTCCAACTCGTGGGGCCCTGCAACTTATGGTAGGCTTGGAAGTAGACACTCTTATCCACTGAGACATCTCTCTGGCCCTGAGGATGACTTTGAACTTCTGACCTTCCTGCTTCTACCTCCTCAGTTCTGGGATTAGAGGTCTAATTGTGCTGCTAGGAATCAAATGCCAGGCTTTCTGCATATGAATCAAGCACTTTCTCAACTGAGTTACATCCTCAGTCTTGGGCCAGTGTGTGAGGGAGTTTTAAATGCTTCCCTTTGGTGTAGGAGGGAGCAGGAACTGTGTTCCTGTGGAATAGCCTGTACGTGTCAGGGGCTTATCCTGTAGTATTTATAATGCGAGTGAACTTTACAATCATAAGCCACAAATTACTTTTTGTGCACCAGATGAAGTGGCTTATGCCTGTAATTCCAGGATTTGGGAGGCTGATATGAGAGGATCATGTGTTTGAAGCCAGCCTGGGTTACATATTACATATCAAGATCCTTTTTTTAAAAAAAGCAAACCAGACAAATTGTATGCCCGGCTTATGTATCACATGGTATCTTAGTTACTTCTCTATTATTGTGATAATAATGAATAAGGAAACCGACAGAAAAAAGAATTTATTTGGGCTCATAGTCGCAGAGGGGTTAGAGTCCGTGACCATCATGGTGGAGACCATGACAACAGGCAGGTGTGGTGCTGGAGCAGTAGCTGAGAGCTTGTGTTTTGATCCACATGCATGAGGCAGAGGGAGTTAACTGAGAATCATGTGGGCTTTTGAAATCTCAAAGCCAGTGACACACTTCCTCAAACTAGGGGCCAAACATTCAAGTTAGGAGCCTATGGGGCATATTATTTGCCTGCTGCTGTAGGACCAGCTTTCAGCAGCTCCAAGGAACTGGAAACGAGGTGTGCATCCACAGAACTGCACACACAGGAGACCTTTCCTGAGGGCCAAAGTTTAATTCTTCATTTTGTTTTTCTCTATGATGGATGTTCTTTTTCTCTTCTATTGTCGTACATTTTTCCCTCATCCCTGTTATACCACCAAGACAAAGATTTCTATGCAAGAAAAGATTACCTCATAACCACAAGAATAGGACCGAACAGTCCCTCTGAATGTGGGTGACAGTCTGCTGGGGCAGACTGTGGGGCCACTAGCAGTGGCACCAGGATTTATTTCTACTGCTTATACTGCCTTTTTGGGAACTTATTCTCTTTGGATGGATACCTTGCTCAGCTTAGATATAGTAGAGAGGACCTTGGAACTTCCCCAAAGCAATGTGCCTTACCCTCTCTGAAGAGTGGATAGGGGTGGGGAGGATAGGTGGGAATGGGAGGACTGGAGGGAGAGGAAACTGGAATTGGTATATATAATGAAAAAAGATAGTTTTCTTTTTTAAATAAAATAAAACAAATTTTAAAATTATTTATTTATTATGTATATAATGTTCTACCTACATGTAGGCTGCACACCAGAAGAGGGCACCAGATCTCACTATAGATAGTTGTGAGCTACCATGTGGGTGCTGGGAATTGAACCCAGGTCCTCTAGAAGAGCAGCAAGTGCTCTTAATCACTGAGCCATGTCTCCAGCCACAGGTTTCTATTCTTAATTCTACTCTAGAGAAACTTTAAACAAGTGGTCAGCTCACCATCTATTTTCCTTTACACACAATAGGATCATTTAATTTTTTCACAACTTTGTTTTTTCAAGGTACATACTGGAGTCTGTGATTAATCCTGTAAGCTATATGACCAAGAACTCAGGCCTAACCCTAGATGTAGGGACAGAATTGTTTTCTTTGACCATCAGTCTGTTTTTCCACAGGCAGCAGTCATGGGTCTATAATGCATGAAACTTCCTTTTTTATTTTCCATCCCCTATAAATCTCATATCTAACAAAGGGGGTGGTAACTTCTAGCCTATATTTTCCATTTTTGTATCTCCTTAGAGCAATTGGCAAAATAACTCAAACCATTTCCCTAATCATCTTCATTAACTGTCCTAACCACCTGCATCTTTTAGCCTAACTCACAAAGACCAATTAAATCGTAGATCTAACTAATCATCATTGCTCTTATAAAAATCATCTTCATTATGACCTGCAAGTAAATTGCTCAGTGAGGAGTGGGATTTTCCTAAGAAACAATCACACTATACTAGACACAATGGGGTCCCTGAAAGGAGAAATGAAAAGGTGAAGTGGGAACCTTTTGGTGGGCCCTGCCAAGGTATGCCACTAAGCAAACATGCCACATACGACAGCGTTAGTGCAAGGGGTTTATTGGGGGAGGGGAGAGGGAAAGAGGGAAAGGCCATGTCGGAGTGGGAACATGAGACAAGCTGACAGTCAGTCAGACAGTGAGACAGGGGAAGAAGAGAGGCAGGAGAGGAGCGAGAGGAAAGAGGAAGAAAGAAAAGAAAGAGGAGGCAAAGAGAAAAGAGGAGGCAAAGAGAGGAGCAAGAGGCAAAAGAGACAAGAGTGGGTTGTGCTCTGGAGGGCACTTTTAAGGGATGCACATGTTGCATAGCTGACGGAGGGAACTTTTAATGGGTGCACATGTTGCATAGCTGACGGTGGAAAGGCGCCTGGCAACAGACAATGGCATGGCTGCCTTGGCTGTGGAGGCTGCTGCTGCACTGGAAACTGACACCCTCCCTTCTGTTTATTATAAAAGGATGAGGAGATAGGAGGGAGGCGGGGAATGGGGTGCATGTTCTCCACACTGCTTCCTGTTGTTTGGGGCTTTGGCATCTTTGGAAGACCTGAGAAGGCTGAGATGCTGGCCAAGTCCTGGGATAGCTGTTTCACTTCGCTGTCCAGGCTCTGTGGGTCAGTCTGGTGCAGATTGGATTTGGCAAGATGTTGGCAGAGCAGAGGATAAAGCTAAGTTTAGGGGAAAGGAAAAAAAATGTCCTAGGTCCTGGTAATTGAGGGAGGGGAGTCCCAAGACCAGGGAAAGGTGGGAGGCTTAGGCTGTTGATTGACAGTACTTACCTGAAGGGTGCATTTGACTTGTTCTTAGATGGATCCAAGTCAACTCCCTATAGCTCACAAGAGGTTTTTGAGTTTACAAAAAGATACAAGTTTTAGACACATTAGCATCCCCACTATTTGTAAACTGTACCAAAATCTTCAATGCAGAAAAGATAGTATACTCACGTAGTATACTCTACACAATCTGCCAGATTAATAGCTTATCAGAATTGCACTGATTAATGTTAAGACTATGAAGTCTTAATATATCAGTAGCACAGTGATAGAGAGAAATCTGGAACATGTTTCTTTCTTTTAAACATCCCAAGTCACTTTTCCTTGTCACCGGTTAAGCTTTCTTACCTTTACATAAACAAACCTTAAAGCACCTGGTCCTTTCCCATCACCACGGCATCACTGGACACCCTGTTTCTATCCAACTTACCAGGAGACACAGGTAGTTGATTACTGAGGGCAGTCACTGTGGAGTTAGTTCCTTTTAATAAAGGAATAGTAGAGAGTTACATTAGAATCTGTTCTGTAAAAAAAATAAAAGGGGGGGCTGGAGAGATTGCTCAGAGGTTGAGAGCACTGACTGCTCTTCCAGAAGTCCTGGGTTCAGTTCCCAGCACCCACATAGTGGCTCACAACCATCTGTAATGAGATATGATACCCTCTTCTGGTGTGCAGGCTTACATGCAGGTAGAACACTGTATACATAAATAAATCTTAAAAAAAAAGAATCTGTTCTGTGAGTCTCTTTTCTGAATCTGGGGGACATGGCTACCTCTGGGGTGCTATTGGTTCTCACCACCTGGCCATGTTTGGTAGTCTTGCACCTCTAGCTTTGTGGCTAACGGTTGGCAGTCCTGTAACAATAGCTGACTAGGTGTTTAATCAGAGATTTTTGAATGTATTGTTGGAGATACACAGAGAAGAAATTGATGAGGCATGGTGTGGTTGTTAAAGATAGGAGAATGAGGAGAGGGGTCAGGAAGGAAAGCATCCACTTCCCTATGGGGTTCCCAATCCAGTAGAGTTGAGCATGGGTGTGGGGTGAAGCCTCATTCTTCTGGAATTGGGGACAAGGCAGTTGATCTCGATGTCCTCTGAAACATAAGGGAGCAGGACCCTGTTGGGGTTGCTGTGTATGAAGGTTAGTTTGAGGTGGGGAGTAAAGGGTTTGAGGTGGGATAAGTGGATGCAGTGAGGGAGGCCCTCAAGCTCAGCAGCTGTAGGGGTTACAAGAACTACTTTGAAGGGGTCCTGCTATTTAGGGGAAAGGTGTGAAGGATGTTGGTCTGGAGGAGAGAGAAGGACCTGATCCTGGTCTTGATTGAGGATGGACAGGGCTTAGCACATGGTTGGGGTATGGAGTGGTCCGTAAAGTTCCACAGGAGAGAACGAAGATGATAGAGTAGTAGGGTGAGTAGGTGATCAGGGAGAGGTGAGGGTTTGGCTGAGAGATAGGGGTTTAGAACAGGCTGCCCATACATGAGTTCAAAGGGCGAGATTGAAAGGGTTTGCTTGGGGAGAGCCTGAAAAGAGACAGTCAACGTGAAGTTCCCGTGACATTTTAATGAGAGTGCTTTTTAGGGAGCGGTTAGTTCATTCTGTATTTCTTGAGGACTGGGGGTGGTATGGGCTATGAAAATGCCAAGGAATGCTGAAGGCTTTAGATAAGGCTTGGGAAATCTGGGAGGTGAATTCAGGATCATTGTCTGACTGGAGGGAGGCATACCTCGTCCCTTGGAGTTCAGAAGAGGATGTAGGATCCCCTGGCACTGGAATTACAGATGGTGCTGAGCTGCCACATGGGTGTAAGAAATAGAACCCTGGTCCTCTGCAAAAGTAGCTCTAGTACCCTTAACCACTAAGCCAGCTCTCCTTACATTCTTTGTCAGTTTCAATGTGGCTTAGAAAAGCAATAGTCTCCATGTTTTAAGTATTTTGATTTTTAGCTGGACATGGTGACACGTATCTTCAATTCCACGACTAGGGAGCTAAAGGCAAGTAGATCAGGAGTTCAGAACACCCTTGGCTACATAGTGAGTTTGATGCTAGCCTAGACAACGATAACCCTATTTCAAAAAAAGACACAAATTAGAGTATCTTAAATTATAAAAATGTGGCACAATATTAAAACTGCATGGAAGACTAGGAAGCTAAAGTCCTATTCTCTCCCACAGCTGTCTTTTCCTTGGAGAGCAAGGAGTATTCTGGGCATAGTCAAGGCAGAACATATCTCATTATTCAGGTAATGTTGTGTGGCAGTGAGGCCAACAGACACACAGAAAGGATTCTTCCTTCCGACTAAATAAGGGAATCAGGACAAATGCATTGTTTTTAATTTAAGAAGGAAGTCTTTTAATGCCGTGCTTTACTCTTGTCTTATGGGAAGGCTAGGGAAGGAAGCACAAGGACCTTAGGCACATCTGCATCCAAAGGCCATGGAAACTCAAAAAGATGGCAGCACTGCTCCTGGAAGGGCCAGGTGGCCTGGTCCTGAAGTTGGGAGAGGACATTTGTCCATCAAGCCAAGAATCCCAGTGCCTTCTCCCCTGCTCCTTTCAAGTGCCAGCCGGCTTGTTAACAGCTATGTGCTCACAGGGGAAAGGGCTCTACTGGGCACATTCCCACATGCTTGTCCTCTTTTGGTTCCAATACAGTCTTTGCCTGAGTTTACTATTACAATAAATGCTTTTTACACATAAGTACATTTTTTTCTCCTTTTTTTTTCTTTTTCTTTCTTTCTTTCTTTCTTTTTTTTTTTTTTTTTTAAGACGGGTTTTTCTGTAGCTTTGGAGCCTGTCCTGGAACTCACTCTGTAGACCAGGCTGGTCTCTAACTCACAGAGATCTGCCTGTCTCTGCCTCCAGAATGCTGGAATCAAAAGCCTGTATCACCACTGCCCAGCTTCCATTTACACTATACCTTATCTATATACCAGGATAGAGTTCTTGTTCTTTTCATGTGTCGTACTGTGAGGGTGTGTAATGCTTTCACTGGTCCCACCTATTTCTATTTTCATATTAGTGATTTAAGCACATACAATCTTAATGATTTTTATGTTTGTGTGGGTGAATCTGGAACATGAAAATTTTAAGGTTAAAGAATGTTAAATGTTAGTGATTTCCAAAAATATACTAGTTTTTGCTGTTTGAAGTGGTTCACAGTTCTCAACTTTTAACAAGCTGGCCAATATAAACTTCACTGTATTTTCCTTTTTCTGTAGGTGGGCATTAACTACCAGTCCCGCTCTGTGCTCCCTGGGGGAGACCCAGTCAAAGTATAGCAGGCCATGTGCATGCTGAGCAATACCACTGCCACTGCAGAGGCCTGGACTCACCTAAATCACAAGGTCAGCCTCACGTATGCCAGAAAGGTTTATACATGGGTATATGAGAAAGTATGGAGAGGTGTTCTCTGAGGCCCGCAGACCTGGCAGCCGTGGCAAAGGGTTCTGAAAAGATGGCTGTGGATTCTGCAGAATCAGAGGCTGAAAAGGGAGAATACTGAGTGCAGCTGTGTGGCTGGCAGCCATATCCTTATGTCCTCCCCTCTGTTAACATTATTTACTGCATGCAGTACTTTTTTTTTTTTTAAACAAAGTTCCCTGTCTGGATACCGGTCTTTCTTGGAAGGACCAGTTAGCCAACTAGTGAACACCTCTGGGGCAAATACATTTGTTTTCTCTAAGACATTAATAGGTATGTCTGTGTGCTCAGTTAAAGCTTCTAACTAGATAAGGGAATTAAGGCAACACACGTTATTTTAAAGTGAAGAATGAGTCCCCTACACTACGTGCGAATAGCATGGAAGTGGTTTCACCCTATCTTGTGAGAGGATTGAGGAGCAGAGTGCAGCTTGGGCTCCACCCGCACTATAGAAAGCCAGGTTCTGACACGTAGCCTCTTCATTAGCTTTCCTCCACAGCTGGTGGACCTAAGCGGCCTACCCAGTCTATGTCCCCACATTGTACCGGGTCAGCTCTCTACCTCCTTCCCGGATGGTATGGAAGTTAAGTGTTGAGCACTGGGCTTGATTTAAAGAACCCTGCTCTAAAATGGACCCACCAGGACTTCCAGATGTCATAATAAAGTAGAAGCCAGAAAGAGATCCTGTTGTCTGGCCCAGCTGGAAGTGCCAGGATTCTCTTGAGATAGTGGTAAAATCCCAGTGGGCGCAGACCCCTGGCATCCAATCTCTTGGGCGTTTTGGCAGCTCCTCTGCTTATGCAGTTAATTCCGTTACCCTAAGAACTCTTTTTTTTTGTCTTTACATTTTACTTTGTGCATATGTATGCATGCACATGTGCAATATGTGAGGGTCAGAGGAAAATTACTGGGCGTTGCTTCTCTCCTATACCATGTGGGTCCAGGGAATCAAACTCAGATCCTCCGGGTTAGCAGCAAGTGCCGAGTCACCTTCGGCCCTTGGTGGGGTTCTTTCAGGACAAGAACCCAGGTTTTTCTTGGGGGTGGATCTTTTTCAACCCGAGTGTCCGCTTACGAAGTTCAGGGAGCACTACAGCCCACACCCGGGCTGCTTCGCCGGAAGGCGTGTGCTCAGTAGTTACCTTGGAAACACAAACAGAGCAAACGAGCGTTGGAACAGCTGCTCCTGGAATCCCAAGCATCTCAGGAGCAACTATCCTCCCGCACACCCCCAACATCCGGCGGCCCGCCCGCCAGGATCTCTTCCGGTCCCGCCCCTTGAGGGCAGTCGCCACCGGCTACGGAGTCCCTACGCTACCGACTTCCGCATTGACCCACCCATCGCGAGACTTTGGCGGCGCAGCAATGGCAAGACCGTGAGTACCGCTGACGGGAGTCTATAGAACGAGTTAGGACGGGACTGGGCCGAGGTCGGGCTGCAGGGGAGCCGCCAGGCTCAGGCCCTCTGGAAGGAGTGGCGGCTGGGCGTGAAGGCAGTCCTCTCCCGACTGCCGCCCACGACCCAGTGCCCGCCCCTTCCCCAGATGCCGCGACACTGCTCCGCCGCCGGCTGCTGCACACGGGATACGCGTGAGACTCGCAACCGCGGCATCTCTTTCCACAGGTCAGCGCGCGTGCGTAGTGGCACGCGAGGGCTCACATGCGCAGGCGCTGGTGTTGCGGCACTTTAGGCCGCGCAGGAGACGGCGCCTTCCTGAGGTCGAAGTGAGGCTTGAACTTTTGAGCGGGAGGGTGAAAGGGGCGGTCGAGTGATCTCGAGTCCAACAGAAAAGGGACTGGACGCTTATTTACCTTGGACTTGGAGCTCTGGCTCTTTCCTGCTAGGTGATGCTGAGCAGGCCCCATTCCTCCTCTCGTCCTCAGTTTCCCCTTAGCGGGTGGTAATCAGAAAGGGTCTTGGGGAGGTCTGCTAGTCTTGCCTGGGGAGCTTGGGCATCCTTATCGCAGGCTGCAGCATCCTGGTGCTCACGGTTTTGTGGCTCTGCAGACTTCCCAAGAAAGACAACCCCAGGCGCGGCTTGTGGCTGGCCAACTGTCAGCGGCTGGACCCCAGCGGCCAGGGCCTGTGGGACCCGGCCTCTGAATACATCTACTTCTGCTCCAAACACTTCGAGGAAAACTGCTTTGAGCTGGTGGGAATCAGGTGGGTCTTACTGCCAGCCAACGCTAGAACAGGTTGTGAGGCATCAGAGCAGTAGGGCAGCTCTATGCCCTGGTGAAGTCCATGAACAACTGGCTGGAATGCCCAGACAGAGAGACCTGTTGTCAAGGGTGCTGTGCTTTCCCAATTCTGTACAGAAGAGCATGGCCCCAGGATCACTGTGTCAGTGGCATCAGAGAAAAACGGTCTTTCCCAGCTGGGGAAATAGACCCGTTGGTAGACTTGCTATGCAAGCGTGAGGACTTGATTCAAATTCAACACCCAAATAAAAAGCCACGTGTGGTTGCCTGTTTTTTAGTCCCAGGCCTGGGGAAGACAAAACCAAAGGGTTCCCTGGGCTCACTGAGCAGCTAGCTAGTCTAGATTAAGTTGTTGAGCCCTATGTCCAAGGAGAGACTGTCTTAAGAACAAATCAATTTAATTAAATGGAAACATAAGGTGTGTGCTCTGGAGAGATGGCTTAACAGTTTAGAGCACTTGTTACTCTTCAGAGGACCAGGGTTCAATTCCAGCTCTAAGGGATCCCTCGCCTTCTTCCTCCCTGTGAGGGCACAGGTGGTACACATATATACACGCAGCAAAATATTCATACTCCTAAAATAAATAGGGCTGGCTAGGTGGCTCAGAGGTTAAGAGCGCTGGCTTCAAGCCAGGCAGTGCTGGCGCACACCTTTAATCCCAGCACTCGGGAGGCAGCGGCAGTGGATCTCTGTCAGTTTGAGTCCAGCCTGGACTTCAAGAGCTCGTTCCAGGACAGGCTCCAGAGCTACATAGAGAAACCCAGTCTCGAAAACCAAAAAGAGCACTGGCTTCTTCCAGACAACCTGGGTTCATTTGCCATCACCCACACAGTGGCTCACAAGTCAGCAAACTCTAGCTCCAGGGTACCCAGTGCTCTTTCCTGACTTCACATGGCAAACAGTCACAAGCACAGGCAAAACACCGTACATCTAAACAAAGTGGTTTTAAGGAGAAAAAGGAAATCTTTACAACAACGGTGGAGAATAATTGAGGAAGGCCTCTGGTCTCCACACAAAAGAGAAAGTTCCATGGGGTATTCAGCACCTGCTTCTTCCGGAGGCCCACCTGGCTCTGGGTGGAGGTTTTGTGCTGTCTCCGGAAGCTCGTTCACAGGGAGGACTAGTTTGACTTCACCGAGTGTGGCATTCTTCAGATTTATTGGCAGTGTGCCTCAGAGCCTCAGCCCTAGTGCTAGGGACCTATGTTGGGACCCCAGGGGAAGTGGCAGCCCTTTTTCTCAAGCTCATCTGGGCTGCTTTTCCCCACAGTGGGTATCACAGGCTGAAGGAAGGGGCAGTCCCCACCATATTTGAGTCTTTCTCCAAGTTACGTCGAACAACCAAGACCAAGGGGCATGGTTATCCACCTGGCCTGCCTGATGTCAGCCGGCTCCGGCGATGCAGGAAGCGGTATGTGCAGGAGGGGGATGCCCCACCCTCCCCCAGGGCTGAGGGACTGGACTGCGATAGCCAGCATCTTCACTAAACAGCGTTCTTGCTGCCTAAACCCAGTGAGGGGGCTAAGGTGTTAGGGAGTCTAAATGGGTATATGAGAGGGGCCTGGCATGCCCCCAGTTGGCTAGTCAGTTTCTTTCTGTCTCCCCTCCAGCTGCTCTGAAGGTCAAGGACCCACAACTCCGTTTTCCCCAATTCCTGCTAACATCATCTGCTTCCCCGTGGAAGAAGCCTCAGCACCTGCCACTCTGCCTGCATCCCCAGCTGTGAGGCTGGAACCTGGCCTTAACAGCCCCTTCTCAGATCTTCTGGGCCCTCTGGGTGCCCAAGCAGATGAAGCGGGCTGTAGTGCCCAGCCTTCACCAGAGCGGCACCCCTCTCCTCTTGAGCCACGGCCTATCTCCCCGTCTGCTTACATGTTACGGCTACCACCGCCTGCTGGAGCCTACATCCAGAGTGAGCACAGCTACCAAGTGGGGAGCGCCTTGCTCTGGAAGAGGAGAGCTGAGGCGGCTCTTGATGCTCTGGACAAGGCCCAGCGCCAGCTGCAAGCCTGCAAACGGCGGGAGCAGCGGCTTAGGCTTCGACTGACCAAGCTGCAGCAGGAACGGGCACGAGAGAAGCGGGCACAGGCAGATGCCCGCCAAACCCTGAAGGACCATGTACAGGACTTTGCTATGCAGCTGAGCAACAGCATGGCATGAGGACACACTATGGCTCTGTCTCTCTTCCTCAGAGACACTTGGTTGGAACTGCATCTACCAGGGTGGCCAGAAGTCACAATAAAGTGGATGCTAGAAAGAGACCCTGCTGTCTGGTTCAGCTGGGGGTGCCAGCCTCCTCCCCAGACAGTGGCCAAAGCCCCAAAGGGCTCAGACCCTAGCAGGTAACCTCTGGGCCATGGGGAATCTTTGTCTGCAGTCCCTCTGCTTATTTAGTTACTCTTTCAAGGTAAGAAAGCCAGCTCCTCTGAGTTAGCTCTGCCCCCCTCCCCGTCCTTTTTTGAGTCAGGCTGGTACCATTGAAGCTTAGGGATGACCTTGAACTCCTAATCCTCCTTATACCTTCTGAATAGAATGATAGGCATGTGCCATCATGCACAATGTCAGACTTAGTTCTCATGTGAAGGTACAGCAAGCTTCTGCCCACTCCTGGTCACATTTAGGAAGACTCAAACTCAACAGCAACACAGGGTGCTACACTTGTCAGGCTGAAGGCCACACTTAGGGAAGTACTGTATTTATCTTGGGAACATAGGCTTCTTACTATAGCTTTGTCCATGGTAAACACTAAGTACATGGCCTCTCCCTACTGCTCCTTGGCCACATAGCTCAAACACAGTTGAGTTTCTACACAAGGCTGTCAAAGTTTTCTTTATGGAGCCCTGGGTGAATATGTTTATTTGTTTCCTGTGTAGAGGAGACAGTTGAAGGTCCAGTTACAGGGGTCAGCATGAAGCAAGATTTGTAGACCCAAGTTGTCAGGTTTTCCCCCAGAAGAGGCTTGGATGTGATCACCACCTTGGGGGAGTGGCTCTGACATAGCACAACCAACTCACCTAACCTGCCTGGCTGCCCACTGTGGGCTGGCACCCTCCACTCCCCTCCACTGCTGCTGCTTGAGCTCAGCTCCCAGCCTCAGCTTGTGCCTAGTACCTTATCTTATAACCAGGCCACTTCCTGGCTGTATGGGACTGCCACCCAGGGCATCTTTCTACCTGGAGCCCCACAGTATGGGGTGAATGGAGCATAGGAGGGAACTATGTTTTGTGTTCTAAGGCCAGGAAGACCCAAGCATTTCTCCAAAATGAGTTCTGGCTTCCTAGGACAGAGTAGGTTCCTGTACTCGAAAAAAAAAAAAAAAGAAAGAAAAGAAAAATCCACTGGGCTGTATTGGGATGTAGGCTTTCATGTCTTGATGTCAGGTAACAAGGATGGATGCCCCAGACTGTCTAGGTCTCTGAGGAGATATCTCAATATGCAGTTTTCTCTTACTTGTGACTAACACCATGTTGACATAGGTAACAGGGAAGGTGTGCTAAACCCACATCTGGGGAAATCTCCTAAGCCACAGAACTGCCATGTGCTTCAGGAGGCAGACCAAAGGTGGCCACCATGCCAGCCAAGTGTGTATGTAGCATTGCCTCCGCTTTAAAGGAGGCAGGTCAGTGACAGAAGACACACAGGAGCGTCTACTGACTTCTCTGGCCCAGATATGCACTCTGGGTGGGCTGGAATATGCAGCCTCTGGGGGGCTGAGCTACACTTGCTGCCCTGTGGGCTGGGAGGAAAACCTTCCAAAGTTCATAACTAGGATCAGACCACTGTCACTGGTCCCCATTCTTAAGTTCTGGGTAAGAAGTGGACTATAGCCTGTTGCTAGAGTAACTTGCCAAGCCCTCACCCTCACAATAGGATTCCATGCCTGGATCCACAGCACACCCATGGGGAACACAAAGCCACACTTCCGTCATATTTCTGCTGCTGAGTGGTATCCCTGAGTTTGGTCTTCTTGGGAGAGGTACCAGCTGGAAAGGGAGTCTGCTTCATTTGCCATTCCCTGTGGGGCCTGTGTCCGCAATGAAGCATACCCTCTAGGAATTCGGTACACCTCAGTGCCTTGTACAAGCTGGGAACCATAGGTGGGATCACTATGTAGGTGGAGATGTGGCCAATCGGTTGAGGGTCATCACTCTCCAAACAGGTAGAGTCCTCACAAAGATCCTCAGATGTCAGCACCCAGCTCTGCACACTGCTTGTCAGAGATGTGGGAGGCCAGGGAGTCTATGATGTCCAGCAGCAGCTGCTGGCTCAACAACCGCAGAGTGGGCAGCTTAGAGACCTGCACAGATGACCAAAACTAGAAGAAATCAGACTCCCAGGAGGACCAGGGTGGGCAGCTGAGTCCTCTTGGGGTCCAGCCTGCTCAGGGCTTGGCTGTCTGAGGACAGTGGGCAATGGCCAAGAGGTGTCTAGGCCTGCTGGGGAGGGCTGGGACCTAGAGCATTGGGGCCAGAGCCTGACCTTGGTGAACTGGTGCACAATGATGTGCAAGCAGTGCCGCTTCATGTCCAATGCCTGCGTCTTGTCAGCCGCCTCCAGAATCTGAAACGGCAGGAACCATGAGGCCCAGCCCAGCTCACCCACGGACAAAGGTGTGGCCCGGAGGTACCAAACACTACCTGTAGCACATTCTGCACTGTTACGTTCATCTCCAGGTTCTGCTTGCAGTACGCTTGCAGTCTGTTGTTATAGAAGCCATAGTAGTAGGGGGCTGCAAACAGGTAGCTGGGCACAAGTTAAGGAGCTGCCAAGTCAAAGGACACGTATTCACTTGCGTTCACCCATCCTGCCACATCTCTTGTCCTCCTTGGGAGGGTATTGCCAGAACTATACAGACCTCAGAAGCCAGAGCTCCAGTTTGTGCCTCAGCTGGCTTGTTCTCTAAACTGGTTCTGAACCACTTCAGGCTCAAAGGCCCCAGTTAAGATCCAATGAAAATCTGAATCCTCTCATTCCCATGTGCACATCCATAGAATTTCTCCAAGCCCTCGCTGGCCCCATCAAATATCCTTGCACCTCAGCTTCAAACACTACTGACAGAAAGCATGAGGAATCACTTTGTCCAGTAGACCCAGCATAAGCACTGCGCACTCTAGAATTAGGTGTTAGGCCAAGATCACCCAGCCAACAGAGCAACAGGAACCAAACATGTCTGAGGGGCGCTAAGACTTCTCAGTGGTGACCCAGGAGCACCAGCAGATAAAGGATGCAGTGAGTCCTCAGGGGGCATGTTGACCTCGCCATAGTAGATGTAACGTAGCATGGACTCAAAGGCCTGTCTGCTAGGCACCATCTCCCCGATAGAGATGTTCACCTGCCCATCCTCCGGCATGAATGAACGGAACATGGCCTCAAAGTAGCTGCAAACAAGGAGGTAGATCCCAACTCTCAGGAAAAGAAAGCATCGAGGCCCTGCCCTGCCCTTCCTCTGCCCTCCCTCAAACACCCTCAACATACCTAGAACGGGCAGCTAGGATGGCTTTGTGGGCTGGTCGTGGGTGGCCATCTAGCAGTAGTGTGATGTCACAGAACTCTGAGCCTGCCCCCTCCAAGTATGCCTTCATGTCCTGGATCAAAGATGTGCCTGGGGGGTGTAGAAGGACCTTAGAAGGTTCCCACTTCCACCCTGAATGAAGAGGCCACCTTCGCTTTCTGGACCAATAAACACCACCTTTCCACAGTGACCATGTCACTGCTCAGAGTTTCCCCAAGCCAGAAGTGCCAGTCTTTTCCTTCCCTCAGCCCTCAGGACACCTGGAAACCGCAAGTCCTTGTTCTGGCCCTCAGGGATGCTGCACCAATACCCGATCTTCCACAATGTGCCCTCTATGCCCAGTTCCCAGTCTCATGCTGGACTCCCCTCCTGGCCTATCTTTCTGGCTCTCATGCCAGTGGCAAGGGCTAGTACAAGCCCCAAAGAGCTGGGGAGGTGAAGGTGCTATCAATCTTCTCCGCCGGGTAGGACAAGTACCAGACGATAGGTAGCTGCAGCTGCCTTTCTCACTTGACATCAGATCTGACCAGCCAACCAGAGAAGGCACTCTGAGGAGTGGGTTTCGTGGGTCCCCAGGCTCGCTGGTACACAGCTTGCTGTTGAAAGCCACTATGAATACTTTGAGACAGGCCTGCTTCTGTCCCTCCCTGCTTTTATGACTGGGAGCACCTGGTGGGCCGCAGAGCCACCCTTACCCCGAGGGCCTGGCAGGTAGGTTAAGGCTCTTATCACCAGTTTCCTACCAATGTCCACAGGTTGATCCGAGGGGGCTCGAGGGGGCGGCTGCTGCTTCCGCCTCACAATCTCTACAATCAGTGGGGACGAGAGGCGCTCGAACTCCTTCATCATGATCACCTGATTGAAGTGGGATTCCTTCACTATGAAGTTCAGGCAGTGCTCCTGGGACAAACAGGCACAGCAGGCAATTGGAATCAGGTCAAGGCCCAGGTTGGGCAGCAGAGTTTGCAGTGAGGGGCAAGGGGATACACCCTATCCCACCCAGGAAGGCCTAGGCTGACCCCAGCTTGTACCTTGAGCTGGCCCAGCTGGAGCCTGGCTGCACTCTCACACACAACCAGCACGTTTTGCAGATCTACAGAGGCCTCAATGTACTGCCGGCACAGCTGCTCAAGGCGACACAGCTGGAAGCTTAGCGCCAACTTGTAGACATCCATGATGAGCAGCACGTCCTCTACATGGCCTGTGCCAAAAAGCCCGAGCCTAGGGCCTCAGGAAAGGAGGGCCTAGAAAAGGGCCCAGGGCTCCCTCCATGCATAAGAGGGTCAGGGCTGCAAGATGGCAGCTGGACTACATGCCAGCTGACTATGGCTTGTGCCTTAGGCACATCTGTAACAGCCCTCTCAGCACCACCTCTGGCTCTCCACATTCCCCACCCTGAACCGCACCACCCATACTCGGAGCAGACCTTTCCGTGGGTACTTGATCTTGTCTGTGTAGAGAAACTGCATGAGCACCTCGAACGGCCGGGCCTCGGCCTCACGAATGGCCACACGTAACAGGGGTGGCCATGCCCTGCCCACAGCTGAACCAGGGGCTTCCCTGGGAGCTAGAGCCCCATCCTCCTCCAGCTTCTGTGGGGAAAAGGGAGCTCAGGGTATCCTAGTAAAAAGTGGCCAAATCTTCCCAGTCATGGGGGATAAGGAAGACCTTACCTGGGCCAGCCACTCTCGAGCCTGCAAGATCTTCCTCCGAAGCCAGCGGCTCCGTGCAGTGACGATGGCAACATGGCCCTGCACACACTCTTCCTTCTGCATAAAGGATGAATAGTATGTGGGTGAAAGCACAGGACCCCTGCCCTGGGGACAGATGCCAGCAGGCCAGGGCAAAGCTCTACTTAGCAGCTATAGTAGGTGAGGCTGGTATAGGTCAGTCACCTACCTCACCAAGCACAAACTCCACATCACAGAACTGGCGGCCCTCCCAAAGGCGCCCATAGTCTTCATGCAGCGTGCACTTAGGGTAGCAAGAGAACTGCAGAAGGAGACTCAGTGAGCAAGCAACAAAGGCTATCCTGAGACCAGCCAGCCATGACCCTCAGAGCAGGGTCAGGTGGGGGCTGTAATGCCTGGGCCAGACTGAAGCCTCCAATGTCCACTGTTTTTCCTTGATGAAGGCTCCCTAGCTTTAGGAAGGCTGCATCATTTCTAAAAACCTGGACCCAGGTACTCAAGTAACCCCATCTCCCCGGGCCCACCACTGAAACAGATTTATCCATGCCTCCACTATGCCCTCCACTAACAACCTGTTCCCCAGGTTTGGGAAGGCTGGCTCCCCCCAGCTCTCCCTAGGCTGATTTCCCTGGAGGCCCTAGCACAGAGCCCAGCTTGACCACTCCTTTGCTGGTTCTGTGTGCTCCCCTGGTACGCTTCTTACTCTGCATTAAGGCTCCCTTCCTTCTAGTGTCATCTCTGCCTATCTGGACCGACAGCATCCCCAGCCCTCTCCGCCAGACTACTCAGAGATACTGTCAACCCACAGGCTTAGCTATCAACAGGCACCCTCGCACAGCCCTAGCCCCACCCACTGGCCTCAGTTGCTTCCCTGGGGCCCATCTACTCAGCAGGCCTCACAGGCCCATTAGCTACACACCTGGAACCTGTACATTTCCCCACTGCGAATGTTGTTGTCCACTGTGCCCCCAAAGATGTACATGGCATCAGAGATGACAGCAGCTGCATGGAAGAGCCTCCCGCTGGGCAGCTGAGAAGAACAAGTAGACAAATAATGGGATGGGGGCCAACAGTGAACCTGCTGTGGGCAAGCTAGTGTCACGGATCCATGTGGCCATGAAAGAGGAGAGGCCAAAGATCCCAGTCCCTTGCAGGTGCAGGTGCAGAGGGAGGCTGGGATGCTGGGGTGGGGCAGAGGGCAGGGCAGGTTGTGCAGAACCCCGGGTTAACAGCATATTTGGGGCACTGTGTCACATTGACCAGAGGGTAAAGCCTGGACACCCAGAGCCACATGCTGCTCTTCCAGGAGCCCTGTTCTACCCTCTATGAGAGTTCCTGCTTCAGAGAGTAATGGAATGTTAATAAGCACTCTTGTCACTCACCTCTGATGCCAGGTGGACAGGCTGCTTGGCTGAAGTGGTGCCAAAGTCTAAGCCAAACACATCTCTGGACTTCTTAAAGCTGCTCCGCTCCTCTGAGGTTAGGATTGATGCCTCCTCAGAAGAGGAAGCTCGCTCAGGCACCTCAGCCCCACCAACCTTGAGGAAAACATATGCAAGAAGGTAACAAGCCACCATCCCTTCCAGGGCTCGCTATGGGCTCCAGAGGAGGGACCAGACATTGGGTGAGGCTGTGAGGCTGGTCAGGGTGCTTCCCAGAGGTCTGCAGCACAGTGTGACTGACGGAACGCAGGCATGGAACCCTGAAGGACATAGGACTACGGGCCTTGAGAGCTCTCAAGCTGCTCTTCTTGACTATATGGGACCAAGGGAATCCAGGTCAGAACTCACCTCACTGTCAGAGCTGGGCTGGACAACCTCCCAGGTCTGGAAGTCCACATCATAGCAGTGCAGCTCATTGGGCAGTGTATTGTCCGCTGCACCCCCAAACACATAGAGATGGCGGTCAAAGGCCACCATGGTGTGTCCATAGCGCCGCTGTGGCGGGGGTGGGGAGCCCCGGAGCAGGTGCTCAGTAGGGATGCGTGTCCACCTGGGGCCATGACCATGAACCAACACTGGGATGGGGGCTCTGGTCTCTCACACACTCCCCACAGAAGGGCCTCCTATGAGGTTCCCCTAAAGTCCTTGTAGTGCCAGTCCATGGTCTAAAGGGAAGTCACAGGCCTATGTTTCCAGCATCCCTTGACCTGTTTAGCTCAGACATTGGTCCTACTCAGCTCCATGCAACCCACCATGGGGCCCTACCCAAGCTCCCTCTCCTCCCGCCATCACAGAGCAGACAGCAGTGACGGGGCAGAGCCTCTGCTAGTCTGCTCTGGGAATGGAGCTGTACAGATTTGTGTTGTCCCGATTGTTCTGCTCACTGCCCTAACAGTAGAGTCCCCACCTGGGAGATGCCTGCCCAGGCACTAATGCTCATCCAGTACTTCTCTCCTCCAGGAGCTCCCAGGACTTGAAAACAAATCCCCTTTTCTGCTAAGTCAGCTGAAGAACCAAAACAGATGCAGGCTCATTCCATGGCTGGCCCAGTACTCAGCAAGATTCCTTCCACCTAGATTTCTAGAAGCTTTTGAGTCCCCTACAAAGCCCTATTCCTTTTTCTCTATTACTTTCAGTGCCAGAGGCTAGCCCCATCACAGGGTGCGAAGGCTAGCTAGCAGCCAAAGGAAATAGACAGCCTACTTTACCCTGCTTATCTTGTGCTATACCATGAGATTAGTGCTAACCACATTTGTTAGCAGTGTCAATGAGCAAGATACACAGGGCAAGAGGTGCCCTTCTGACTCGGGCCATATCTTGCTGAGCTACAGCCATAGCCCAAGGGCCTATGAGATTGTCAAATGCTCATACTCCAGGCTGTGTGCTCTGCTATATGTGGGAATGAGGAGAGATCACAACAGGTGCCAGACACAGGAATGAGCATTATTCATGTCCCTCAAAACCCAGGAAACTCACGTCTTGTCCTTGAATTCGAACTGGAAGAGGTTGTTGGTTATCTTGGCTCCACTCTGCCCTGAGAACACGAACATCTTATCCCGGCACACAGCCACAGGGAAGTTGCAGCAGGACGGGGGGATCTCCCCACTCTGGGCCACCTGCAGTAGGGGCACAGCTCAGCCAGGGCCTCTCAGGCCTGGGGCTGCACTATCCTACACTTGGAAGTGAATAAATGTAAGTAGTTTCCAGCCTCCTCACACCCACACACGCGGACCCAGTTCTGATCAGCTGAGGCTAAAATCAGGAGGTTCATTTGAAACTAAAGATGTAATTTCTACAGGAGAAATAAAGTTCTAGGGAAAAGCAACGAACAAAAGGTTGCCCTGCTGTGTTCACATGAGGGTGCACTGGAAGAAGTCACATCTGTCACATGTGGCACTCTGCCCATCCTGGACTCGGAGCTTTTTCCTTCCTCTGACTCCACCTTGGCTTCTACAGATCAAAGCCAGGGATGTGTGCAGGCTGTGCTACAGGCTCAACTCCAAAGCCTTTTATTATTTGGTGATTCATTCATTCATTTTGGAGACAGGGTCTCTCTGTGCAGCTCTGGCTAACCTAAAACTCGCTATGTGGCCCACGCTAACCCCAAACTCACTCCGTAGCTGAGAATCACCCTGAATTTCTGACCCACCTCCCAAGTGCTGGGATTACAGGCATGCATCTCCACACCCAGTTTATGTGGATCTGGGGATCAAACCCTGGGCTTCATGCATGCTACATTACCAACTAAACTATATCCTCAGCCCACTTGGAGTCTCTACTTAATACTGGAATTGGGCTGGGGGGAGGGTCAAGGAAAGGAAGCGGTGGGCTTTGGTGAAGGGAAGAAGGTAGTCTCTGCCACCTTAGCACCTCTCACTCATATACCAGCTTCCTTTACCCCCCACCTCTGGATGCTACGACCTGCCCCCCCCAGTGCCCCTGACTTCCCACCAGCATCATGTTCCCTGCACCCCTCACCTCCTCCCAGCATGTGAGCTCTCGGTCTTGGAGGCCAATTGTCCACATGTCATTCAACCTGCATGAGGACAGAGGAGACAGGATCCTTTGATCCTGAGCCTGGCTGGAGGGACAGCTCCAGGGAAGACCACTTGCCATGTGTCAGGAGACAACCGTGCCATCTTTCTTAAAGAAACAGGAACTTCTGGGAAGAAGATGCTGTATCAGATCCCTGCACCCAGCCCCTAGCAGCTCTCACTTCCTGCTGACTCTCTGACCAGCCAGGACAGAAGTCGATTTACACATAACATCTGGAGTACGAGACAGGGCAAGCCACCTGAGGCAGGGAGAAGACGGTGTGTCCCATAAAGTCCCATAAAGTAATGGCACTGCTGCACGGTGCCATTACTGGTCTCTGCAATGTGCAGGTTTAGAATGAGCTATCAGTTTAGAATTGGCTATCAGATAAATACAAGAAAACAACTTTTCTAAATCAAGGAGGAAGCCTCGTGTGGAGACCCACACCTTTAATCCCAGCACTCAGGCAGCAGGGGCAGGAGGAGCTCTGTGAGTTGAAAGCCAGCCAGATCTACATTCCAGGACAGCCAGGGCTACATAGAGACCTTGTCTTAAAACAAAAACAAAACGTAAATCAATAAATAAACAAAGAGAAAACTGTAACATGGGGAGGAACCCAGGGCTGGATTTGAGCTGAGATGCTTCCAGCCTCCAGGCCTCTGCAGTTCCAAATCCCCTCATCTGAAGAAATCCAGGGATCACAGACGAGCCTTCCCTCCACACTCCTCTCCTGAGAAACTCAAAACCCACCAGGGTAACTTACCCCAGCCTGAGCACTCAGGTGCCAAGAGGGCTTATTCTGCCCCTGAGGACATATGGAAGTAGGGTGCATGGGCAGCTGCTTGCCTACCTGGCATTGCCATCATAGCCAGCAAAGATCCAGAGCTTGTCACTGTACACTGTGGCCCCATGGGCTGACCTGGCAACCGGCAACCTAGAACATAAAGAAACCAATGAGGAAGGGCTGGAGAGAAGGCGCAACACTGAAGAGAACTCGTTCTTCAGGAGACACAGGTTCAATTCCCAGCATCCACATGGCAGCTCACAACCATCCCCCTGTTATTCCAGTTCCAGGGGGTCTGATACTTTTGGGTCTCCTCAGGCACCAGGCATGAATGGGTACAGATATACATGCCAGCAAAATATTTGTGGGGGGGGTATTTTTTTATTTTATATGTGTGTGTGTATGTACATATATATAATTTTTTCTTTAATGAGGAAAGGCCATTAGAAAGGCTGAAGCACAGGGCTCTGTGTGTTCAGCAGCTAGGACCACATCTGCCTGACACTGGGGCTCAGAGGGCGGTGCTCGGGTACTGGAAGCAAACAACAGCATAAGAGGCCTGGGCAGCAGATGTATAAAAATTCAGATGTTGAATAAACCTGCCAACCTTTGGGAAGACTTGGGGTGCCAGGCACATCTGTGGGTAGCATGATTTTTTTTTATAAATTGTTGAACTCACTGCTCTCTGTATGTTGGTGACAATAAATTGGGAAATGGCAGCCGTCAAAAAAAAAATTCAGATGTTGAAACTGGGCATGATGGTACATATCTGTAAATCCTGGTACTAGGAGATGAAAGGAGGAGGATCAGAAGTTCAAGACCAGCCCCAGCTACATGGCAAGCCTAAGGTCAGTGGGACTGTGTGACACCCTGACTCAAAACAAACAACGGAAAACACACAAAGGCAAAACGAAAAGAACCCTCCGAAGGGGCAGGGATGTAGCTCAGTTTGTAGGCTGCTTTCCTAGCATACCAGAGCCCTGGGTATGATTCCCAACACACACAAATCCAGGCATGGTGCAGTACATCTGTAACCCCAGCAGTCAGGGGCTGGAGGCAGTAGGATCAGATGTTTAAGGTCATCCTCAGCTATACACCACAGGTTCAAAGCTAGTCTAGCCTACATGAGATCCTGTCTCAAAGATGGAGTGTGGAGGAATCAGAGATAGGCCTTGGAATATGGCTCAATGATAGAGAACTTGCCTAGTATGAAAAAGGCTTTGGGTTCCATCCCCAGTGCTAAGAACCCCCCCCCCAAAAAAAATACAACCAAAAGAAATTCTGTGGTTCACACAGGCCCAGCACCTCCCCAGGCGCTATGAAAATACTGAAGGGTGTACTCCCAAAACAGCCCCCCTGGGTCCTGAGAAAGAAGGGGATGTACGCCTGGGAGCAGGCTGAGGCAGTGACCGAGTACAGCTCCTGGCCTCTGACCTGCTGCAGACACCCTAACCAGTCCTGCCCCCGGGACTCAGCAGTGATGAAAATCAAGCAGTTATATCTCCCAGCCACAGGCTCCCTACCTGAAATGTGGCAGGAGGCACATCCCAGGCAGAGGCCATTCTCTTACTGTGAAAGTTCCCAGCGAAACCTCTTACCTCCCTTCAATTTTCCACTCTGTCCACTGGCCAGTTGCAAACTTGTATTCAAAGAGGTCATTTTTATTCTTCAAGTTAGAATTGGAATAAATATCTCCAGTATAGCCTCCTGGGTGAAAAGAATGGAAGTAAAGGTTAGAGCTAGGGTACCATTTTGGTATTTAAATGTGGTATTTAAATTCTAGTTAACACGTAGAAACCCCTAGCACCATCTGCTCACCGAAACACCCCCTGCATGAGCCCTGGGGACACAGAATGAGCAAACGGATGTTTCTTGCCCTAGCCATCAGAGAGGACACCCCATTCCCATGAGCTCAGAACATTAGGGAAATCAGTTCTCTCAAGCCAGAGATTCAGGGCACTCCAGTGGACAAAGGCAGTGGGTAACACCTGCCCAACAGAGCTCAGAGAGCACCCTACAGGAGAAGGAGGGAGCTAGAAGTCTGTGGATGCAGGAGGATAAGAGGCTGCTTACCAAAGACGAACATGCTGCTCCCGTAGACGACAGCTGAGTGGTGGTAACGGGGGGCTGGTGGGGTGCCAGTGGTAAAGGCTCTGGGAGAGGCACAGGGTGAGGTTAGTGAGGGGTCAGTCAGGCACTAACACCTCCATACTTTGTTTTCCTTTCTCCCTCCCTCCCTCTCTTCTACCTATCTTCTTTCTTTTCTTTCCAGGTTACGGTGTTGCTGTAAGTAGTCCCGGCTGGCACTCAGGGTGCAATGTAGTCTAAGCTGGCCTCAAATTTGTCATCCTCCAACCTCAGTCTCCCGAATATGGGAATTAGAGAGGCATCACCATGACTACAGTAATTTAATTCTTTCAGTCAGGTTCTCACTATAGTTCCTAAGCTGGCCTCTAATTTTTGGTTCAAGCGATCTTTCACTTAGTCACCCAAAAAGATGAGAGAAGGGATGCATGCCAGGGCCTCAGCTTTTCTTTTCTTCTGTATTTCTAAGGTGCCGTTTCTCTCATAGAACCCCTAAAACATCAGTCACCAGGAGAAAGCTGAAGTAATAGGCATTAAACTCTTTCACATCCTGCCTAAAGGAAGGGCCTTGCTCTGCACATTCCCAAACCTCTCAGGTTTCCCCCACCCCCTGAGACAGGGTTTCACAGGTAGCTCTGGCTATCCTGGAACTCGCTCTGTAGACCAGGCTGGCGTCAGACAGATCCTCCTGCCTCTGCCTCCCGAGTGCTGGGATAAAAAGCCACCATGTCTGACGTGTCTGACCCTTTAAGTAGGGTCTTACTATGCAATCTTGGCTGGCCTAGAAGTCACTGTGTAGACCAGACTGGTCTCAGTTCACAGGTATCTGCCATGTGCTAGGATTAAATGTGTGAGCCACCAGTGATGCCTGGCTGGGGGACTTTTTTTTTTTTTCAATCATTTGGAGGATATTTTACAATTTGCTTTTTCAAGTAAGCAACAGAACTTGACTTGATCCTGCTCTCAAGATACTGAGATTATGGGCGTGCACTACTATCCTCAGCTTTAGCAATTTATTTTTGCTTTTTGAGAGGGTCTTGCTATGTTACAAAGGCTGGCCTCAGATTTGCCTGCTTGCCTCCCGAAGACTAGAATGGTAATTGTCTGCTGCCACCACACCTGGCTCTACGTCAACTTTTTGCAGTGTTGGGTAATGAACCTGAGAACCTGTGCTAAGCAAGCGCCGCTACCACTAAGCTGAGCTACATCCCTAGATTTTTTTTTCTTTTTTCTTTTTGAGCTGGGGGTCCTGAACTCAAGCTGTCCTTGATTTATGATCTTCTGCCTCAGACTTCTGAGTGCTGGTATCACAGGTGTATGCCACCATGTTCGCCTGGCTTAAGCAACTTTTGATGAACAGTCACCAAGGCTTCAAAGTGATTTTCATTTTTGTTTCTCACTGTGTGTGTGTACACGTGTGTGGGGGGGTATGCCTGTCGGTGTGTGAATGAGTACCACAGGACACGTGAGGAGGTGAGCAGACAGCTGGGTGGAGCTGTTCTCCACAGGACACATGAGGAGGTGAGCAGACAGCTGGGTGGAGCTGTTCTCCACAGGACACGTGAGGAGGTGAGGGACAGCTGGGTAGAGCTGTTCTCCACAGGACACGTGAGGAGGTGAGGGACAGCTGTGTGGAGCTGTTCTCTCCTCCGTTTTTACTTGACTCTGAGAATTGAACTCAGCTCACCAGGCTTGCACAGCACATAGGGCTTTATCTGCTGAGCCATCTCGCTGGCCAAAGAAATTTTTAAAAATTGAGGACTGGATCTGGAGCTGGAGTTTAGGTAGTTGAGTTGGGCTTGCCTTGCCTGCACTAAGCCTTCTCAGCCTGCCTAGGCAAAGCTCTGAGTTCAATGCCCAGTGTTGCATAAACCACGCATGGGAGCAAATATCTGTAATCCCAGCACTCAGGTGTAGATGGAAGAGCATAAGCGGTCAGGGTCATCCTTCCCTACACAGCAAGTGTGAGGCCAGCCTGGGATACACATGATACCCTGTCTTTTAAAAAAAGGGCTGAAGTACTTGCCTGACATATACCAGTGCCTAGATTTTATATCCGGCACAGAAAAACGAAACAAAAGAATTGGCAGCAGCTGTATTAAGATCAAGTGTGAGAACAACAATTTCTGCTGCTATGCCAGTGCTACCAGGGGACTAGGCAGAGGGCAGGGTCCTAGTTGGTTGTGGGGGTTTTGTTGTTTTTGTTAACCTGACACAAGCTAGTTGTCTGGAAATAGGGAAACACAGTTGAGAAGATGGCTCCATAATATCAGGCTGTAAGCAAGCCTATGGGACATTTACTTAATTAGTGACTGATGTGGGGGGGGTCCCAGCTCATTGTAGGCGGTACCACCCCTGGGCAGGTGGTCAAGCAAGCCATGAGGAGCAGGCCGGTAAGCAACACTCTTCCATGGCTTCTGCCTCAGCTCCTGACTCCAGGTACCTGCCTGGGGTTCCTGCCCTGACTTCCTTCAATGATGGACTGTGACATGGACATGTAAGCTGAGATTAACACTTTCCTCCTCAAGCTGCTTTTGGTCATAGTGTTTCAGCACAATAGAAACCCTGAGACAGCGCATGATGGCACGTGGAGCTGCCCTGCCTGGCTGAGTGTCCAGGGCAGTCACATGATCTCCAGAGTCCTGCATCCTCCTCTTTCAAAACAGACCCCATCCCAGAAGGCTGCTGGAGACACCAAAGGGATGTCCTGCAGACCACAGAACACAACCAGAAGGGGCTGCGTGACGCTGTGCTCCTGTGTGAGCAGATGATGGAGCTAGCAAGTCTGGTAAACCCCGAGCCTCAGGTCTGTGTCTCCCCTCAGTTGTAAGCTGATCCCAGACACGGACTGCTGCAGGAAACACAAGTATATGGCACCCTAAGAGAGCAGATAGCTCTTATGCAAGGGCACACTGCTGAGATTGTGGTTTACAGGGTTTGTATGCTGTTCAATGCCTGTGTGGCATCTACTGGCAGACAACTAGCCCTAAGAAACAAGGGTGGGACAGGAGGCCCTGCCGGCAGCCTGGGGTGGCACTCTGAGAAAACTTATTAGCAGAGGCCTGCCCTCCTGGCCCAGAAAAAGTTCTGGTGACTGAAGCTCCCTTTCAGGCCAGAGTCTAAATACCACCAGCTAGACCAGACAGACCCCTTAGTTCACAGCATTCAGGATAATCAATTCTCATAGAAAGCCGTGAGAAGGAGGAACGCCCCATCTAAGGTTCTTCTCTGTTCTATTTCCCTCTGGCCCTCCATGATGAGCTGACTCTATTCGCCAGAAGGCAGCACAGTGTTGCTGCTCTCCAGGAGGACAGGCGGGCCCTGGAGCTCAGAGGCTACCCACCTGCACCAGGAGCAGTCCTTCACATCGAACCGCAGGAGATCATTGAGCATCGTCTTTCTGAAAGGCAGAGAGAGAAGGTGGCAAAAGCCAGGCTACCGTGTGAAGGTGTTACCTCACCAGGATCTTAGGGATGGGCAAGGGTGTACACCCAGGGTTGGAGACAACAGGGAGGGCCTGGCTCACTGACCTCTAGACTTGTCCAGAGTCAGACAACCCACCAATGTCCAAAGAACAAAATTAGTAACTAGTGATATGGGCAACTAGGGCTCCCACACTGACAGGGCCAGCCCGATTCCCCACCAGCGGCCCACTCAAGGCTGAGAGGAGAGCAGGAGTCGTCACTCACACTCACTCCAGCCCTCAGAACGCCTACTCCTACATTTAACCCTTCCGAGGCTGCACTACGATGAGATGCTGGCTTACATGTCAGTGGAGACTACATGCCTTTCCACCTTCCTGCCATAACAACTGCATTAAGACAGCCCACTGTACACTGGGCCAGCCTACATTACTGCATGCTACCAACTCTTGTTAACAACTGCATTAAGACAGCCCACTGTACACTGGGCCAGTCTACATTACTGCATGTTACCAACTCTTGTTAACAACTGCATTAAGACAGCCCACTGTACACTGGGCCAGTCTACATTACTGCATGTTACCAACTCTTGTTAAGGTGGAAGAAGAAAAGTGAACCAACGGCCCTCAAGCAGTCCTGTCAGACCAGGCCTTTACAGGGCATCCCTGCCTTGCTCAGTCTGTGCCAGGTGGATACCCTTCCTGACTTCATTTTATGGGAAAGGAAGCACGGCCGAACACCTAGGAAGGCAAAGCTTAGAAGCTGGTATCATGCCCTCCTTCATTTAACTCCTACTTAAACTTCGTGGTGCTTGTTAAAATAATGAGAGGCCACTGTTTTGAACTGAGTTCCTATGCTGGGCCCCCAAAGGCCTGGGGCCAAATGCCTCATAAACGCAAGCATTAAGGATCAGATAATCCCAAACCTAGCAGTTTCCCCGCAACACTGGAGACTGCATGATGAGGTGGCCCCTGCTGAAGCTCTGAAGAACTCTAACCTAGCTGACCAGGCCCCACCCCCAGGTTTCCTTTCTCCTACGTTTCAATGTGCAAAGGTGCTACTGCCCGGTAGGAACTCTTCCTTCCACTGTTGAACGGAGGCTGCCCTGGTTTATCTTAAGTCACAGTCAAACAGAAGCATAATTCTGCTTTCTCTAACTTTCTGTTGAAACTGCATACTGAAACCACTACCGCTTATCACCACACAATTGTCTACCTGTTCCAGAAAACGCTAAGGACAGCGATCCTGAGTCATCATCACCCGCCACCTTATGTTGGACACTGGTCTTTTTTGGTATGGGGAATTCTTACTAAGGCTCATCTTTTAACTCAGTAAACACTGACTGGGACATCTGGGAACTGGTACAGCGAGGTGAGGAGAAAGATGCCTTGTCTTGTCAGAGGAAATAGATCAGCACCAACACTGCAGGCTGGGGGGGAGGGGTGGGGCAAATGGAGCTGGTAAGAGGTAAGCGAGGGCAGAAAGGCATCATCCCGAAGGAACAATAGAAGGGAAGCGAGAAGCGTGCCTGGGAAGGAACAACAAGGCTGGACAGCAGGGTGTTTCGAACAATCCAAATGCAAGACAGCCAGAGGGCCGGCTGAGAATCGGGAAAACATGAGTGTGCAGTAGGCCTCATACACTCCTGGGAGGACTCGCTTTTACACAAGGAGGTGCCAGGACATTACAGGGCAGTGAGCTGAGAGGAACACGCTCTGACTGACAGCAGTTGTAAATACATCCCCAGCTGCTCTTGAAAAAGAGGGTGTGGAGATAAGATAAATGCCAGAGGACCATGGCCAAGCATGCATGCTCTAATAGAGTCCTGAATAGATCAGCTACCCGAGGTAGTCTACAGGACCAAGACTGTAGTCCCCTTTCTGGGCTTTAAGCCAGGTGGGCCTGAGAGGAAGGAGTTGTATGCAAACACATAATCTGTGGCAGAAATTCCTGCCAGCCTGGCACAACCACCACTAGCCATAACCCCCATTAGGCCATACCTGGTCTAGCTCCGGAGTTAGCACCCAGCCCTAATCCATCCTTTGTATTACAGATAAACTTTGTTACCCTATGTGAATCTTGTCTGAGAGTTTCCCATGGATACAAAGCCTATGCAAAACTTGCTTAGGGGGCAACCCTGAAAACCGTGGTACCTCATGAATCAGGTATTTGCACTTGGCATTGTATTTTTGGAAGGTTCATTCAGGTTGTTTTGAGCATATGGAAATCTACTAACTAGCATGTAATTACAGGGAAAAATAAAAATGCTGAAGGGCTAAGGGAAAGGCTTCAGTCCACAGAGGCTGGGTCCCCTATGACTGCAAAGGTTAAGTCCATCCTCAAAGTGTCTCTGAGTCTTCATTTCATGGACCTGTGTGAACCCATACACCTGCGCCACGCTACCTGCGACAAACCGCAGCTTAACTAAGAAGTCTGTGTGCATGGAGACGCTCACCAGAACTGCAGGTCATTTCCAGGAAGATTATTTTCCAGGAAGCTAAAGCAACACAGGGAAATCTCCACCAGAAGTAAGACATGCACAGCATCAATTAAACTGATTTGGAGGCAGCGAGAGGGCCCGGCAAGTGATGGCACTTGCCACCAAGGCTTGCAATCTGAGATGACTCCTGCATGTTGTGGTCTGATCTCCATATGCACCACCACAGAAATGATGTAAAACCAACAACAAACATGTTCTCCATACTTTTTGTTACAAAGCAAGCAAGTGGGCAAAGCCTAGAGGGAAGTATAGGGAAAGAAGAAAAGTGCCACTCAGGGCGATATAGGCTATAGATTCAAAACAAGTATATTTCCATGTACTGAGCATGCGCTGCTATTTGAATGCCGGGATGAGAGGGCTTTAAGGGCAGGATCTTCCTCATCATAACTTGGGAACCAGATACAAGGTACCTCACAAATAGGGAAACAGAGGTTCACAGGACATGGCTAATGACTCCCATTCTCAGACAACAGTCCGTCTCACTGTCATCGTCCCCTGCCACCACTCCCATCAAAACAGGCAAACTCACCCGTTGTCTCCGCCAAACACATAGATGGCATCCTTATATGCCACGACTGTGTGCTTGCTGCGCCTAGAAAGAAAAGATGAAGGATGGTGGATCCGGGACTCTCCTAGCTGACACCCATGGTGGCTGCCACATAAGTTTGGGTAAAGCCTCTCAAATGCCAAGATCTACAGAGATCCTTCAATTTCACCAGACAGCAAGAACGTCTGACACACCGAGGACTCTTTAGACTCCCACCCATACCTCTGCTCGGGGACCCAAACTGGACCCTTAGAAACACAACAAACAGGTCTGGTACTCTGCCTAAGGTCACTACTGACCCCAGGACATCACACGGGGTCTCTCCCCAGAGCCCATCCTGGGACCTCCTCGGCTCTCGTTCCCACTCCCAGTGCCTTCAGGATTCCCTGTACACTGTCGTACCGGGCGCCCACGAATTCGTCGCAGGGCGGGAGGCGCCGCCAGCGATGCACTGTTTCGAAGGGTCCGAAGTTGAGCGTCAGGTACTCGACACTATCTGAGCAGCTGTGGTCAAAGTCCACGCTCGGAGCCACCTTGGAGCGCACCCCTCCGGCCAGGGCCCCGGCTCCGATCGGGCCCCCCGAGCCTCCGGGCGCAGCCATCCCCGGTTCAGGCCGGATGAGCCGCCCAGGTTGCAGGGTTCACGGCCACCTCCCGGGCCTCGCCGAGGGACCACATTTCCCGAAGAGCCCTGCGCCAACGCTGTAGCACGTCCGGCCAGCTTGTACGCTAGCTAGGCCCGCCTTCCCGACAAGCCTTGCGCTTTCCGCCGCACGGCAAGTTGTCAAGGATCCTGCGGTGGGGCTCTTCACGTTATTATACAGTGAGCACTTCACATTCTGAAAGCATTTGTGACCAAGAATCGGCTTGGATTTCCCCTTTCGGGAAACGCGCTCTGACCAGAGCATGCCTTGTAGTTGGGCTTTGCCATCGCCCGGAAGCTACCACCCCCGGAACTCCAAAATGAGGTTTCCGGCTTGCAGGCGGCTCCACCGTCCACCTTCTGTTTGCACCCCCCAATCCTGGCCTTTAGGGCGCCCCTCTCCCCTTGGCGTTATTATTGTCCGGGACTCTTGGTGAGAACCTCTGTGATCTCCGCTCCTCTCCATTTGAACCAGGACCTGATGGGCAAGCCCTGCCTGCACTTGACCACACCACAAACCGTATATTTTAACATGTAGTTTAATGCCAGTTGAATTGTTCCTTCACCTTTGAAATGAGGTTTCAGAAAGTTCAGGCAAAAGGGACACATGAAGTCCTGAAAATGAAGTCGTAAAGCTAATTGGTTTTCTAATTTCAACTTGGTTGTATTTTTTTCTTTCTGTGGTAAGCGCTTATAAACGTAAAATAATAAAAAAGTGATGAGCGGCTTCACAATGGCTGTCCTGGCTGTACAAAAGATCATCGAGAAATACGAAGTAGGACTGGGCAAGTTTTTGAGGGGCTACTGTAATTCAGCTGAGTATTTTTATTTCTGAGTATATAACAATAACAATGAGGTGATTTAATAATAGTAATAAAACAGCTCGAATTCCTGTGAAGAGCATGGAGTCTGCCTCAGGTCCCAGCTCCTGTCTTTTTTTTTTTTTTTTTTTTTTTTTTTTTTGGTTTTTCGAGACAGGGTTTCTCTGCAACTTTGGAGCCAGTCCTGGAACTAGCTCTTGTAGACCAGGCTGGTCTACGAACTCACTGAGATCCATCTGCCTCTGTCTCCCAAGTGCTGGAATTAAAGGCGTGCACCACCACTGCCCGGCCAGCTCCTGTCTTTCTTTAAGTGGGCAAATAGGAAAGCTGCCTCTGGCTTCTTGTAAACAAAACAAGATCTCATGTAGCTCAGTATGGACTCAGACTTCTGCTATTACAGGTATGTCACACCATACCTAGCTCTCCCTCGAGTGTTGGCCCAATTATACTGGGACACAGATCTGCAGATACACGTGTTTTAATTTCAAGATCATGTTGCAGGGTCTTGCTGGGAAGACAGTCATAAGAGAGGAAACAGGCGGAGCCTGTTGTGCCTCTAAAACCAGCTGTCAATGACAGCTGAGGCCTTGGATGGACCATCTTCTGGAGGCAGCAGGAGCCTCTCTGGAGGGGAGGCAGACAGTTGAAGGCAGGCCGTGGGAGGACTCAGATTCCACCCTGGGGGATCCTGGGAAGTTGGAGGTTGGCACTTGCCCCTAGGATGTGATCTCTGACCTTGGTGCCCCAGAGGCCCGCCCAAGTCCACCACAGGAGAGCTCAGGATCCTTTCCCTGTGAGCCAAGACATGTCACCGGTTCTGCAGGAATGAGAGGCTGATGAGTCGGGCAGAAGAGGGCAGGCTCCCCATTCTAGGCACCATGAGCAAATGACTCTTGAAAACAGCAGTAGGGACTGCTGCTATGTGTCACAGCCTGGCACCCAGCAGGGAAATGGACTTAGGCAGGGCAGGGGGGTTCGATAATTGGGCGGGGGGAAGAAAGGTTCAGAAGAGTCAATGGGAAAGGCGAGAACACACGTACTTGCTGTGCAGCATAAACAGCCTTTACGAAGGCAAGAGGGGAAAACAGAAGGCCAAAGAAAGCATGTCATTCATCAGGTCTGCTCTGGGCCTTGCGGTGTTTCCACCCTAGGATTTACCCTTGTCAGACAGCCTCAGTAACCCTTGGCCTGTCCCTAGTTCCTGGAATTTCTCTGTACACAGGTCAAGCTACAGGGACTCTCATTGGCACTGTGCTGGGAAACAGTAATGGCTAGTGTTCAGAGCCTCCCAGACATCATAAAGCCCCCACATCTCTGTGTAGGGCATATCCGGGGCATCACTAGCTGTGTCTCCCCACCTAGGCTTAGGACAAAATCATACTAGTCAGGAGTCCCCGGCTTGGGCTCCATCCCTCATCATTGGCTCCACTCTGGGGCACACACCTGTTTCCCTTCTGCTCTTGTAATCACATCTGCTGCTAAAGCACCAATTCATCCCCTAGCCTACCCAGGAGCCATGGAAACTAAGTCTACAGGGCTGTGGGAGCAACAGGCTGCCATGGGAGCTTGAGTAGATCCTACCCAGGACACCCCCCCACACACCCCAAGACCTCCCACACCCGCACTCACTCCACTTCCCGCTTCCGGATGGCTCGACCTGAGGCCAGCACCTCAGCCACCTTGGATACAATGGGATCGTAGTTCATGCTGGCCACAGCAATCACTTCGTCACCTCTATAGAGAGAAGAAACCTGAGCCTGAGGACCACGAGAATGGTCCTTGAAGATCCCAATGCTCTTCTGTCCACCTGGGGTGCTGGGAAGCTCTTGTCCAGGAAAACATGTCCCGAGCACCCAGACCTCTGTTGGTCCCAGTACTGTCAGCTGCACGAGAAAGCTCTGGAAGTCCCAGCCCTTGGCACGGTGCAGAGATGGGCCCAGCCTTAGCATCACCCTTTCTCTACCAGTATGCCTCTCCTAGTTGTAGAACCCACTTCGGTTTCAACATTTACCCAAAGAACTATCCAGAAGACACAGTATTTATTGTTTGATGGTGGAAGGGTTATTATTGCCTTTTCATCCTTGTGATCCTGGTTGCCTGCCCAACTGCCCCTCTGCCATTCACTTCCCTTTAGCCAAGCCCCTCCTGCTTTGGTAGCACCATGGCCATCCATTCCCAACAGCACTCCCACTGTCCCACGCTCCCATTGCACCCCATTTCTCTCACTTGGTGTAAAAAGCCACAAACTTCAGCTCTTCCAAATCCCCCTGAATGATGACATCATCGAAGCCTTCTCCATAGCCTGTGGGAGGGTACCCATGTAAATTGGGGAAGGGAGCAGTCTTCATAGGCTCCCTACTCTGCCCTCTCAACAACCTCCCTACTCCTGTCTCCCCCTTGCCCTCCCTTATCTCTGTCTTGGTTTTCCTAGACAGGGTTTCTCTGTGCAGCTCTGGCTGTCCTGGAACTCACTCTGTAGACGAGGCTGGCCTCAAACTCAGAGATCCAGCTGCCTCTCCCTCCTGAGTGCTTGGCCTAAGGCATTAGCCACCATTATCTGGGTCCTACTCTTTTTTTTTAAAAAAAAAAACTACATTTATTTTGTGTGTGTGCGCGCACACATGCATATGTGGAGGTCAGAAGACAACTTGCAGGGATTGATTCTCTCCTTCCACTGTGTAGATCCTGGGAATCAAACTAAGATCATGATCTTGGCAGCAAGAACCCTTACCCACTGAGCCATCTCACCAACCCTCTTCTCCTGAATAGTTCCTAGCCCGCCACCTAAGTCTCAACATTTAGCCCAAATTGGCCTCCAATTCCTGATCTTCCCATTTTAACCTTCAGACTGCTGGGGTTATGGTACACAACCACACTTGCACTAAGTCAGCTTGTTTGCCAGTTCTTAGTTCATACTGGACCCAACCCTACACTTAATCCCTAAGGACCTTAAGGCCCTACCCCCTAACACTGCAGGCTAATCCCCCATCCCCATTACGGGTTTTAGCTACCCTCTACAGGCTTTTAGTTACCCGCATAGCGGAGGCTCTTGCCAAACATGGCAGTCCACAGATAGGGCACCGTGTTGATCTCCGCCTCCTGTGCCAGCATGTTCTGAGCTGCTACCCGCCCTGAAAGACCCAGGGTGGTTACAGCCCAACCCTTTCCCTCGCCACCCCAACACTGCCTGCCCTCAGCCCACTCTGGGAACCCTTGACAGGTACTGTTGTCATCCAGGACTCCCCAAAAAAGCCACCATGTTCAGCCTACAGCCCACCTTTGGATGCAGTTAACTGGTACAGAGGGAACATGGACCCCAAGAGATCCACTTACGTTGCTCCTCTTTGATCTGTTGAACATCTGAAAGGCCTACTAGGGTTGTGAACTACTTCACAACTGTGTACACAGAAAACTAATCAGACATATCTAACGAGGGACAATGACACTGGAGCACAGAGGCCAGGAGAAATGGCAGCCTACGTAGGGCCTGCGGAGTTAGCACAGGTGGCTTTCCACTTCTGAAGCTCCGCCTGAACTCATAGCTGGACACGCTTAAGCTCAGGACAGCCCTAAGTCCTCATTATATTTGGACAAGGAGTAGCCTTTGGTTCCATATTCTCTAGCCGCAACTTTAGACCTTGAATTTAAACAGATACTGGATGGGAGATACCATTATTATCAGTCTTCCAGATAATGGTGAAGGAAGAATAAAAGGAAGGCAGATGTATGGGACATGTCCCCTGTCCAAGACTAGAAATGTGAAGGTCCTTTATAAGGCCCTGAAATGGTTAACACACTGTTATCTGCATCTTAGGGATGACAACCAGTTGGACATAGTCCATGAGGCTCAGGAAACCTGGTGGCTACCAAATGTTCGTGGAGGCAGTTCCATAAACCCAGACGAGCCTGGGCTACACAGCTGCCTCTGGGGATTCATAAGGCAACTGAGTGCACAGAGATTACAGCAGTGAAGAGAGTCAGGCCCTGAGTGAGAAGCCAGCCTACTAAACAGACACTTTCTCGAACCCTCTGTGGTGATTTCTGGTCAAGGGAGAATTCTGCCAAATACATGACCCTGAGAACAAAAAAGGAGAGGACACAGGATTGGAGTGGGCTTTGCCCAGCTAAATGGTATACAGAGGGTCTCTGCAGAGGGGCCACTCTGTACATTGATCACTGGATGGGGCTCGTTAACAAGCCACCACCTAGCCTTGAACTTAAGACCCCCAAATCAACAACTGGGAAATGGGCCTGAAGGTGGCTAAGACCCTAGGATGGCCTTCCAGCCCTTAACCGGCCTCAGGGCTGGCCATACCCTGGGCATGAGCCATCTGCCAGTGTGGGATGTTCACTTTCCGATTGTTCCTCCAGGCAAGAGGAAAGGTAACGGCATCGCCAGCAGCAAACACGCCTGGGATGTTGGTCTGCATCATCTGTGGGGAGAGAGGCAGGGCTCGGGGGGTGCTACAGGAGCTGACGTGGACCTCCAGCCATGCCCCACCCAGCATCCTGCCCACGTCATCCAGCCCACCTTGTTGACTGGGATGAAACCTCGGGAATCCAGACCGATGCCACTCTGCCTCAGGAAGCCCGTGGCAGGCACCGCACCTAACAGGACGGAAGCCATGCATTCACACTCTGCTCCCACCTTTCTCCTGCCTCATCTCTTCGTCCTGCTTACCTGCCTGACCAGATTAGCCACTCACAGGCTACCCACCTGGGTCTTCATGAGTCCTACCCTCCGTGCCACCACCCGCAGGCTGTGCTTAGCACGCAGCCCCGAGGGCTGTCTGCCCCAATATGTGGTACAGAACTCCCTGATGGGGATCCACAAGCCATGCTTCTTCAACCATGTGCTGCCATTGGCCAGCTTGGCTCCTCCCCAAACTACTATGTCAGCTGGCACAGGAACCAATCGGAGGCTTATCTGTGTCCTATGTGTCAGTTTGTAGCAGTCACCTGCTCTAGGAGGCCTGGGCTAAGCCAGGTCCACATCTTTCCCAAGGGTCCTGTAAAGTGGGTACCATTAGGGTCCCATTTTACAGATGTGGAAATTGAGGCTCAAGTAATGGTCCAAGGTGTATGGGCAGTTCTGTTCACTAGCGCCTGCTTGTCTACTTACTCACCAATGCCTACCACGCAGACATCTGCCCGCAGAACCTTGCTACTCTTCAGTACCACCTCCTGAAGCTGTGGGGAGGAAGTGGATGAGCAAACGGGCACAGTTCCCGAGCCCAGGGAGAGACACAGAGAGCATCAGCAGAGAGAAAAGCCCACCTTGCCCTCCTGAGCCCGCAGCTCCAGCACCTCTGTCTGCATATAGAACTTCACCCGGTTGTTTTCAAACATCTGTACAAGCAAGCAGGCACACAGACAGTGGGTGAGACTATGGCCGGGGGCTAGGCTAGTCAATCAGGGTGTCCATAGGGCAGGCACTGGAACAGGCTCACCTTCATAAGGGCACGACCAACACGTTCCCCTAGGAACCTCCGGAAGGGT
This sequence comes from Ondatra zibethicus, assembly GCA_004026605.1. Taxonomy (NCBI): domain Eukaryota; kingdom Metazoa; phylum Chordata; class Mammalia; order Rodentia; family Cricetidae; genus Ondatra; species Ondatra zibethicus. The sequence goes on along the minus strand of PVIU01013829.1, from coordinate 7,300 downwards.
GTCTCCTCCAGCTCCACCACAGACACTGAGTGGGCCTTCTCAGTCAGATAGGCAGCCACCTCCATCCCTGGGTGATGGGCAGGGGTGGCAAGGCTGGCACTCAGACACCTAGGGCCAGCACATACTGGGGACTGGCCATGGTGGTTAAACACCACACACATCCCTTGAAGCTACTCACCCAGGAAGCCCGCTCCCACCACAACAGCATTGCGGCCACGGGCGAGCCGCACCACACGATTGGCATCCTCGGGGGTACGGATAGTGAACACATTCTCCACATCTTTGCCTTTGCAGTTCAGGGTCTTAGGGCTAAGATTTGGGGGTATTAGTGAGGTCCTCCCATTCTGGCTGATGCCCAGCTGCCGTGCGTCTGGTAAAGGCAGGAGACATCCACCTACCTGCTTCCTGGTGCCAGCAGCAGCTTGCTATACTCTAGCTTGAAGCCATCCTTGAACACAGCCTTCTTATTTCTCACATCCACTGTGACCACCTGTAACCCCCGTGGGCAGAGGGAGACCTTGCCACAGGCCTGGGACTTGCTGCTCACTTGAGTTCCAAGATCCCCTGAACCCAGAAGTTAGGCTCCTGTGCAGCAACGCAGGGCAGTCCCCCATTCTGGGCTCCTTTATTGAAACTCCAGGCATCCGCTAACCCCTCAAAGCTGTGTCTATACTTCCAAGTCCCACCAGGCTCTCTTGTCTTAACTGGGGTCAGACCAGCTCAGTGCTGGTCCCAGGCCTGGACAAAAGGCTGAGCAATTATCACACCCCAGGGGTACACGTGGCCTCATGTCATTTCTGGTTCCCTTGAAGCTTCTTCTTCTTCTTCTTTTTTTTTTTTTTTGGTTTTGGCTTTGTTGTTGTTGTTAGTTTTTGTTTGTTTTTCAAGACAAGGTTTCTCTGTATACCCCTCGCTGTCCTGGAACTTGCTCTATAGACCAGGCTGGCCTCAAACTCAGAGATCCACCTGCCTCTGCCTCCTAAGTGCTGGGATTAAAGGCGTGCGCCACCCAGTGAAGCTTTTCCTTTGCCTGTTTCCACCCTTCCCCTCATACCTGGGCTTCAGTGAGCATCTCGATGCCATAGGCCCGGAAGAACTCCTTAGGCCTCAGGGCCAGCTGTTCAGGCTGTGCATCCAGGGACTGGGGAACATGGTCACGAGTCAAGCCCAGATGATGACTACTCCATTTCCTTTTTACTTATTTATTTATTTTACTGAGACAGGGTCTCAGTTTGTAGCTCTGGCTGGCCTGGAACTAGCTATGTTGATCAAACTCACAGAGATCTACCTGTCTCTGCCTCCCAAGAGCTGGAGAGGACACAGAGCCCAGAGAGGGTGAGGTCACTCTGGGTCACATGGGGGCTATAAGATAGAACTCAACAAACCCAGATCTCTTGGGAGCACCACAGACAAGCCTGGGAGTCTGAAGAAAACAGTCAGCTTGACCTCCAATTAGTGCCAGGCAAGGCTCTAATGGATGCGACAGGGACCTGGAGGAATAAGGGTCCAGGCACTGCCCCATTCCCACCTTGCTGAGCTTGGCCCGGTCATAGGGCAGATGTCGATCCAGTGTGCAAAGGACGATCCGGTCTGAGAAGCCCTCTTGCCTCAGTGTCTCTGCACACACCAGGCCAGCAGCACCTGAGGGACAGGACCATAGGCCAAGGCCAAAGGCTCTTCCACCCTCCACGCTTCCCCTTTCCTTCATCACCCCCAACACCAACCTGCACCCACTATGAGCACATTGGTGCTACTGCTGTGGCCAGCACTTGGAGAGATACACTTGGCCATCACCTTTGTCCTTCGCTGCAGCTGCAGGGCCTGGGAGTGGTGGGAGGGGGGAGGGCAGCTGGGAGCTTGGTTCCTGAAGCTCCAGCCCAGCCTCATCTCCACCCTGCAATCCCTCATCCCATCCCACACCAGACTCCCTTCCACCACAGGGCTTTGGAACACTCTCTTCTCTAGCCGAGATATCCTCCCAACCTATTCCAAACCCTCCCATCAAACCCGAATCACCCTGTACCTGCTTGCTTGCCCGAACAGTCACCTTCTCCTTCTCAATCTTCACCTGGGAGGACAGCACAGCATCAGCACCAAACTCTGAGACGCTTCAGTCCTGACTCCACGCCACAGGCTCCCACCCTACCTGGAACTTATGCAGACTGTCCAGGCCTGGGAAGTCCTCTAGGTCCCCAGTACTGATGTTGAAGCAGGCACCATGCCAGGGGCAGCGCACACGTCCCCGGGACAATACACCTAGAAGAGGCAAATGAATATCAGGCTAGAGCCATGCCCAGAGACTGTTCTTTAGGGCTCCATGGGAACTGGATCCTACTGAACCTCCCCTACCGCCAGGAAACTCCACAAACGGATGAGGGTCCTGGGGCCTGCAGGAATCCCTATATAGGCATGGATGGTCATCCCATCTCCCATGGATACCCCGCCCTTGCTCACCTTTAACCAGAGGTGCTCCATAGTGGGGACACTTATGGCCCAGGGCGTGGAATTCCCCATTGTCCTTCACCAGCAACACCTTCCCCCAACCCAGCTCCACTTCCCGCATCCTGGGGAGGAGTTGTGTTCAGTTAGAGGTCAAGCCAGAAACCAGTCACGTCCTCCTGTAAGCACCTCCTCCCAGGACAGCCAGAGCAGCAGAAGCAAAAAGGCTGCACCCAGGGTGTCAAGAGCCACAGTCCACTTCAAACCACTGCTTCAGCCCAACCCCTCACGTGTGGCCTCTCCCATGGCCTCCACCTCAGGCCCTGCTACCACCCTCGCAGCCCAGCACCCACTGGCCATTCTCGAGGTCCTTGACATGGCAGACAGTAGCCTCCACACAGTCCTGAGGGCTGGGGTAGGGCTGTGCGGTGGGCAGGCGCTCTTCGGCATGAAAGTGGCGTGCTGTGCCATTGCCCTGGTAAGCCCGGGGGCTGCCCTTTCCGCTGGCGGACAGCTCCTCCTTGCCCCGCTCTTTCTCTGGCAGCACCACTTCAATCTTGAGTTCCACTGTGGACAAAGCAGCCATGAGCCCTAACTGGACCAGCTCTGTTCCCAGCCCACAGGTCAAGCAGAGGCCATCAAGAGATAGCTGACTTCAATTCACTTTTGTATGTTTTCTTCTTGTTGAAAGGCCAGGCTAGCATTCCACACCGAACTACAACCAGCCCAGAAACTTCAATTTTTCCAATCATAAAACTAGTGAAGGAGTCCTAGAACACAGCTCTTTTTCCTCCAGGAATCGAGAGGAAAGAACCTGCATGCCTCACTCATCTATCTGAAGATGGGCAAAGACGATGTCCCTGCTTGAAGACACACTTGCAGCTCAATTCACAGGTAGTGTGGACAAGGAGAAACAGAGTTCACTGGGGATAGTGGCTCGCACTGGTAGTGACGGCACTCCAGAGGCTGAACAGGACTTTCATGAGTCCCAGACCAGCCTAGAAAACAAAGTGAGACCCTACATCAAAAAATGAGAAGGACGGGGTGGGGACAAGAATCACGGTCCTTGGAACTTTCCCATTAGCTTTGAATATGTTTTGCCATGTTTTTAACATGTTTTAGGGTTTTGTTTGTTTTTTGGACAGTCTCATATAGCTGGACTATGTACTATATACTATAGCCTCAAATTCAATATATCGCTGACGACATCATTGAATTCTTGATCCTCCTGCTTCGCTTCTCAAGCGGTATGACCACAGGTAGACACTACCTATTCCAGCTTGGAAAGTTTATTCTTTTCAAAATTGAAAATAAAAAAATGGGGACTGGAGAGATGGCTTAGTGGTTAAGAGCACTGACTGCTTTTCCAGAGGACCAGGGTTCAATTCCCAGCACCCACATGGCAGCTCACAACTGTCTGAAGATCCAGTTGCAGGGGATCTGACATCTTCACACCAATGCACATAAAATAAAAAAAGTTAAATAAACCATAAAAAATATTTTTAAAAAAATGACTGCCTAGGGCTGGAGAGTTGGCTCAGTGATTAAGAGCACTTCTTGCTGTTGCATGGGACCTGGGTTCAATTCCCAGTGCCCACATGGAGGTTCACCACCTCCTCAGGCACTAGGCATGAATGTGGTACAAAGATGTACATGCAGGCAAAACACTTAGACACACAGAATAGTAAAAATAAATCTAAAAGGAAAATGGTGTCTATTGCATAGTGGACAGAGCTTGTGAAGCACACACAGGCTCTAGATTCCATCCTTAGTAACAACAATAAAAACAATAAATTAATTTTTTAAAAGCCAGAACAAAGCATAGTAGTGATCCTGATACCTAGCAGGTGGAGACAGAAAGGTCAGGAATTTAAGGTCCTCCTCAGACACATAATGAGTTGAATCCAACGTGGGGGGATGTACTCAGGGCATGGCACGCCTTAGTGGCAGAATGACTTAGCATAGGTGAAGCCCTGGAATCAACATCCTTAATACCACAAAAAGGGAGGTAAAGTACAGGATATGATTTCAATTTCTTTACCTCTAAAATTTTTAAAAATAATTATTTATTTATGTATGTGGATGTTTTATATATGTGTTTGTCTGCACACCAGAAGAGGGCATTGGATTGCATGTGACTACAGTTATAGACAATCTGTCATGTGGGTGCTGGGGATTGAACCTGGCTCCTCTGGAAGAGCAGCCAGTGCTGGCTCACCTCTTCAGTCCCTTATATATGCTTTAAAAATTATTTATGTATATAGGTGTTTTGCCTGCATGTATGTCTAGGCACCGTGTGTGAGCCGGTAGTCACAGAAACCAGAAGAGGGCAATAGATTCTCCTAGATCTGGAGTTACAAGCAGTTATGAGCTGCCATGTAGGAACTGGGAATCAAACCTGGTTCTTCTGGAGGAGCAGCCATCTCTCCAGCCCCAGTTTCAATTTTAATCTCTCTCTCTGTCTCTCTCAGTTTTGTTTTGTTGAGACAGGGTTTCTTTGTGTAGCCCCGGCTGTCCTGGAATTCACTCTGTAGACCAGGCTGGCCTCAAACTCAGAGATCCGTCTGCCTCTGCCTCCCGAGTGCTGGATTAAAGACATGTGCCACCACTGTGTGAACTTCACCTTTTTGTTTTGTCTTGTTTTGGTTTTTCAAGACAGGGTTTCTCTGTGTGTAGCCCTTCAACTTTGTTCTATAGCTACGTCCATCGGTTTGGAATTCATTCAGCATTTATCAAACCCCAACTGGTTAATGTCTCTGTGTACAGGGTCTGGAGCCCTGACAGTGAAGCCATCGAGGGTATGTATGGCAGCACAGAGAAGCAGGCCCGTGGCTAGCACGCAGAGGCTGTATAGTGTCTGTAGGGCCTACACCAGGACAGCAGGAGGAGGTAGCAGTAGACTGGCGCTTTCTTCTTTAAACTTTTCTGCATTTCCCAAAATCCACATGAAATGCCTGAGGTATTTTTTTTAATTACAAGGGAACAATAAACAGAATTTTGAACAGCCATAATCCGGTCTCATACTGGGCTGTTACAGTAGGGAGGAGGCCGGGGAGGAGGAAGCTAAGCCCCTGGCACAGCATGAGCTATTGCGGGAGCAGGTGGCTCCCCTTTCAGCCCCCAGGCATCAAAGCTTTCTTTTCTGCTTTTACCTCTGAACCCCTTGACCTCAGACCTGACACCCCAGAAACAAAGGTTATAAAGACCAGCCTGGCTGCTGAGTCACACTGCCTGGCCCATGTTTGTACTCCTTGCTGCCTGGGACCCCCATCGCTCCAACAGTGGCTCGCTCACACTCAGGTACAGTTCCCATGGTTTCATCCTCTGGCACTGTAGGCCCTGAATGGGTCCTTGATCTTTGCATGCTGGGTCAAGTCCCCCTCCACATCCAGGCATCCCAGGCTCCCACTCAGGCCCAGCTATTGCAGGGGACAAAGACAAACAGACTGGACTTGATGGAGAGGACACAGCCACACTGCAGAGGCTGTCATGTGGGGGTGGGGACTAACACACTTTATGTAATGGTGTTAGAATGTTTTTGGAAGAATTAAGAAGAAAAATATGTCAGGCTCAGCTGACATCAGCAGTGAGAGCTGTGGGAGTCCACAGGAACAGCCTGGCAGGGGTGCAGAGAGCCTCCAAACCAGGCTGTTAGTCTTTCCTCCTTCCAGAAAGCTCCAAGGCATGCTCACTGACATTCTACTGGGGAGTCATTAAGTCACGAGAAGCAGCAAATGGAAGGGTAGGTGGAGGACACCGCTGACCCAAAGAGCCGGGTCGACCCCAGGCCCATGAGCCATCAGCCTCCCAGACACTGTCATTGCCTCCTGGGCCTCAAGATACTTGATTCACAAAATGGGAGGCCAGACTACGGTAGAGACCATTGATGGGGTCACACTTAGCTCTGTCTGCAGCATCACAGGAGAGGGACACACTGTCAGGAATAGTGACTGGCACCTGTCAGGAGGAGTGACTGACACCTGTCATTGCAGCACTTGGGAGCCTGAGGTAGAGAACTGTCATGAGCTCTGGGCTACCCTGGGCTTCATAGTGAATTTCAGGTGAGCCTGGGTTATCATGTGAGACTCTGTTTTAAAAAGGGGCTAGGGAGGAATGAAGGGCACCTGCCCATTTGCTGATGATGTATGTAACAAGAACAAAAATTCCATTATTGAAACCGCAGTAGTGGTTTTCAGGTCTTTTATTTGTTTTTTTGTGCCAGGGATTGAACCAGGGCCTCTCACACGTTCAACACTCACTCTGCAACTGAGCAACACACAAGAGCCCTGGTAATAGAGATCTGTCAACTAGCTTTGAGCTTCCTGGCAGACATGGTAAAAAGTAAATGTCTAATAAAAGGCAGATAGGCCGGGCTGTGGTGGTGCACGTCTTTAATCCTAGCACTCAGGAAGCAGAGGCAGATCTCTGTGAGTTCGAGGCCAGCCTGGGCTACAGAGTGAGTTCCAGGACAGGCCCCAAAACTACAGAGAAACTCTGGCTTGAAAAACCAACAAAACAAAACAACAGGCAGCTAGATAGACCAAGAGAATTGTACTTCCTATTAGTTTCTTTTTAATAGTGTGTGACAGGCACTCAGGATGGGGGAGACGTCTGTGTGTGCTTTAATAGTGTGTGACGGGCACTCAGGACAGGGAGACGTCTGTGTGTGTGTGCTTTAATAGTGTGTGACGGGCACTCAGGATGGAGAGATGTCTGTGTGTGCTTTAATAGTGTGTGACAGGCACTCAGGATGGGGGAGACGTCTGTGTGTGCTTTAATAGTGTATGATGGGCACTCAGGACGGGGAGACGTCTGTGTGTGCTTTAATAGTGTGTGGACAGGCGCTCAGGACGGGGGAGAC
>PVIU01013828.1:0-54410 GCA_004026605.1 Ondatra zibethicus | reverse complement strand
AGACTTTTATAATTAAGATAGCAATCTGATGTTTCATTTTCAACCTAAACATAGTGTGGTAGTTTGAAACAAAATGGTCCCCAAAGGGAGTGGCATTATTGGGAGGTGTGGCCTTGTTGAAGGAAATGTGTCACTGTGGGCATTGAAGTCTCTTCTTCTGCAAGCTTCAATCAGTGTGACACTCAGTCTACTTCCTGTTGCCTGCATATTAACATGTAGCAGCTTCTTCTCCAGCACCATGTCTGCCTGCGTGCTACCATGCTCCTCACCATGATGATAATTGACTAAACCTCTGAAACTGTAAGCTGCCACTGCGGTTAAATGTTTTCCTCTATAAGAGTTGCCGTGGTCATGGTGTCTCTTCATAACAATAGAAACCCTAACTAAGACACATCGTATGTAAGTTAACTTCCCTACCATAGGACTATTGCCTGAACTCCCAAACTAACCTTGACTAACAGAAATACAAAATTGTCCCTATACTACTGTTGAGCAGGGCTTCAAAGATGTCAATATATGGGATTAGGGAGATAATGGGTTGCTCAAGAGCTGCCCTGCAAACCCATAGACCTAAGCCCAATCCCCAGAACCCAGGTTAAAAGAAAAAGAGGAGGAGGAAGAAGAGTAGAAGGAGGAAGAGGAGGAGGGGGGAAAGGAGGAGGAAGAAGAGTAGAAGGAAGAGGAGGAGGAGGAAGAGGAAGAGGAGATAATAGTAATCATCATCACCATCATCATCATCTGGGGTAGTAGCATGTGATCTTAATCCCAGTGCTGGGAAGGAGACTGCCTGGGGTTCCCTAGGGGACCCCTCCTCCTTGGCCAACCAGCCTAGCCTAAAGTCTGCTTTCCAAAAATAATTGTCTCCAGGTTATAATCAAAATTTTATTTTTTTCCCCATGTTCTACTCCTCTCAAAAAAATAGAGAGAAACCATGGAGGAAAGTTTCACCAGAAACAGAATTTTGAAGGTTCTGTGTGCTAACAGGAAGCCTCCTTTACTTCTCTGGGATACTCTGCCCACTTCATCAGGTCTGAGAGGCAGGGTAGCATCAATGTCAACAGTTCAAATCGAGAAAACCAGAGCATTTGATTACAGAGCCGAACACCGCAGGCTCTGAGAGCTGGCAGGGAATTGAGAGAGACTGCACCCCATCTTCTACTGAGGTGGACTGCTTGGTTTGATACAAGCCTTCTTCCTCACTCCACCTATTCTTGTCGGGTTCTTACCACTGTAGCATTTTCTTGTGTGCTTGTGCATGTGTGCACGCATGTGGACATTTGTGGAGGCCAGAGGTATCCTGGCTCTGGTTCTTCACCTTATATATTAAATAGTCAGGTATCCTCTGCTCTGGTTCTTCACCTTAGATTTTTGGAGCTCACGGACTGGCTGGCCAGTGAGCTTCCGGGATGTGCCCGTCTCTTCCCAGCACCAAGGTAACAGATGCTCACTCCTGGCTTTTGATGTGAGCGCTAGGGATCCAGACTCAGGTCCTCATGCTTCTGCAACAGGCTCCTCATTAACTGAGCCATCTTCCCAGCCCAGCTTTAGAATTTTATTATGTTTTGGTTGAGGCCTTTATTTCACATTTCCCCCCAGCTTCATTATGGAGTATTGTCTAGTATTTTAGTCTAGTAACACTGAATGTACTTGATTATTTGAACCGGCAAAGCACCTGCATTACATATTGTAAAAATAACAGTTAATATATGAATTATATTAAAACTATCAGTTAATTTTCACACCTTTGTACATCAATTAAAAGAAAAGAAAACTAACCTGGTAGTGGTGGCTCAGACCTTTAATCCTATCACTTAGGAGGTAGGGGCAGGTGGATCTCTGAGTTCAAGGTAAATCTGGTGTACAGAATGAATTCCAGGACATCCAAGGCTACACCAAGAAACTCTATCTCCAAAAAAAGCAAACAAACAAACAAAAAAGCAAGCAGTAACAAAAAAAAAGAAAAGAAAGAAAACATAAATTAGTCAGCTGTTGTTAGCATTAATACTGAGCAAGCAACCAACAACTTCAAAATTGGCTCAAGAAATATGCATTTAATTTTCGTAGTTTGTGGCTTTGTGGGTGAGCTAGAACTTCTCTGTCTTGCAAGACAGACTGGCTGGTGCTGGTGCTTCTGGTTGCCATCAGACTTACTTCAGATAGTCTACTTCAGAATCTCACTAGATAACAAAGGCACGTTCTTCTCTCAGCTGAACACCAAATTCAAGAGGTCAAGTTACATTACTCACTTAAGACTGGGATCCATGATTGACCATGGCATTGGTCAAACAATGTCATGCAAATAATCATGTCCAGCATCAGTTGTATAGAGAACTAGCCCTGATGAGAAGGTCACAGGACAGCTGGGTGGAGTGGAATCCTCCTGTAATCTCAGTACTTGGGAGGCAGAGGCAAGATGGTCACGAGCTCCAGGGTAGCCTGGGATGTGTAGTGAGACTCAGAACCAACAAAACAAAACCCCACAAACAAAAATAGAAAAAGGAGTTTACGGGACAGACAGGAAATTGATTGAGAACAATGACCTAATCTGCCAGACAATAAGCAAACAAATCATCTCGAATAATTAAAAAGAAATACCTATTGACTTGTAAAGAAAATGGTATTATTTTCGCATGTGAATACTGTCTTTAAGTTATTTCTATCCCATTTACCTTCTCGTCATACTGTGAACTGAAGATTGATGGTTAAACCACAGCAGAGTTCTTGATTTTTTTTAACCAAGTTTGAAAGATCTTACTTTTAAAATAAATGCCATCCCAAAAGAACTCCTCCTCCTCACCCCCCAAAAGGGAAGTAAAAATGGAGCTAATATCTGAGGCTTTGTGGGGGGAAAGAAATTAGAAAACAAAAAACCTAACCCTAAAACACCCAAACTACCACCACCACCACCAACCAGCCCCAGAGCCCATCTCTCTAAGGGATGCGTTAAATCTTAAGTTCCAGTAACAGATTAATGTGAAATAACCATTCCTCTAAGAAGGCAGCATTTTCAGATTTGCCATGTAGACATGTAGGTCTCTGATACAGATGTGCAGATGTCTCTGTCAAACACCATGTGGCATAAAGTGTGCCTAAGAATGGCTTTTCTATGTTAAATGGATGTTTATCAATACTTTCATTTTTCACTAGACCCATTTAAAGATTGTTATTCTGGATAAATAGTCTGGGTTGAATTTGATCAAGGCACTGGCTAATCGGTAAGTGGTTGGTATCTTCAAAATATGGAATAAAATAGTATGAAAATATATTTTACATTTCCATGACTGGATAATTTATGTGCACATTATTGTCACTGATATAATAGAGGAATTTCCCCTTTTTTGTCCTCCAGTGACTAGAAAAGTGGGATGAAAGAATTGTCCTTCCTTGTCAAGAGCTGGGCTGCCACATGGGCTCGCTGTATCTCAAGTCAACTCAATAATTATTTATTGAGGGAACAGTTATTGTTCTGGGCATTTGAGAACTAACTTAGTGTGTTCCAAATTATTTGACCTACCATATAATCGTGTCTAGAAATGTAGCATACAAACAATGCTTCTGTTTGAGACATACGAAGCATTAAGGAATAGAGGAAGAACACTCAATGTTATTACTATTTCCTAGATTTTTAAAAATTGATTCCACAATGGCTGTCTTCAGATGCCCTACAGTGTAAGCAGAATTAGCAGAAGTGAGGACAGATGCTCCAGTACCAGTTCTCTTACAGCCTGTAATTTTTAATGCCATTTTTTTTACAGCCTGTAATTTTTAATGCCATTTTTTTTACAAAACATTAAGACACACAAATAAATACATGTAATTTAAAAATTATGTCCTAGTTAAAACACAGGTGAATTTTATACTTAGTTTTAGATATTGTCACCAAGATATGTCACTATGTATAGGCAAATATTCCCAAATCAGCAACAATTCCAATCCCCACTCATTTTGGGCATGGATATTTAACCTGTAGTGGTCCCTTGCGTGCACTCTCAACTTTTGCCCTGCTTTCACTTCCTCTTTCACACCTGGGAAAGTTCCAACCCTGCTTGAGTTGAACTTTTTATTCTGAACTTTGAGTTGTCGAACCCAGTGTGGGTGGAAGAAAACCCACAACAATGCTGTTGCTGAGTTTCATTCTAATTTTCTGCTGTCTGGTCGATTTTGATTCTGCCTCGTAAACAGCTAGAGTCCCTGGTCCTTTTGCCCCCCCCCCAACCCCCAGATAACTGCTTCGTGCCTTGCTTTTATCTTTAAAGCCAACATTTCTCCGTACCGCCCACCCCGGTTCTCCGTCAGTTGACGATGATCTTCTCTATGTACGGGGGAGGGGATGGACCAGAAAACTAAAAAGGATCAACAGTCAGTTTTGTGCCCTTCTAATGTCTTCTCTCCCTTTGCCTTCTGCGGAGTTCTGTGCTCAGGAGAAACGACTGAGTTAGGTGTAGGGTCTTGTGACTGGCTGCAGTGACTCTTGCTAGGTCTGCGGCAGCATCTGCGCTGAAAGCCTCCCCCCCCCCCCCCCCCCCCCGCACAGCCCTGCCAGGCTCTTCACAGCCAATGACTGAGCGTGATGAGGACATAGAGCTATTTTTGTTCGTTTTATAAATAGATATAAATCCTTTAAACAATACCCAGCATACTGTATGTACTTTGCTATTATATAATTGTTTTTATCAGAATTTTTTTTCTGAATGTTTTCTATATGCTTAATAAATATCTGTTGCACTACCAGAATGCATGTGATTTAGGATTAAAATTATCTCAAACTAAAGATTCATACTATCCAGAGTTGATGTGATTATAGTTGAAAGGACATTGACATACTATGATGAGATTTTTAAATGTCAGTCTCGCTATAATCAGTAAATTTTAAATACATATTTCCTTTAGTCCAGAGAGCCTAATGTGTATTTTTGGGAAATATTTTATGCTTTGAAATATATATACAATACTAACCAAATTTATTTGGGTAATTGTGAAAAATTAGAAAGCTAAATGCCCATAAATAGAATTTTCAGCAAATTATGAGCCACCTGTTTCCTGGAGACCGGGTAAGAGTTTAAACAAACAAACAAATAAAGACAAACTATATAGATTGAAATGAAAGTCGCCAGGTGTGCAGTGTGAAGAGCTGGTAACAGAAAGTGCTATGTAGGATGTCACTTTTGCTTGCAGGACTCCAAACTTACAGCTGTTGGAAAGGTGGATGGAAACGCAGCCCAGCAAGTTTGAGAGGCTAGACCTCCGCTCAGTGGTTGGTGGAGACAGATGGGATGGGTAAGGCCAAGAGGAGTTTATACCTAGTCTACCATCTGTCTTCCCAACTGTTTCAGTTTCTCCACTAGTGGTATGTCTTAACATCTACTTACAAATTTAAAACAGGAGGGTAGTTTTCTCAACAAATATACATTAAAATTCTTTAATATTGACAGTAGATATGAAGACATACAACAACAAATTTTCATAAGGCTTAAAACATGTCTACTTCAGGAATTCATAAGTTGTCTTACAGTTTTCCCCAGTCATCATCCTTACCAAAGCTGATTTTGCTGTAACGTTGTTGGTTCCCAGCAAGCTTCCTGTGTGTCATGAAAGAGCTGACTTGGCATCTGGGCGGGACATATGTGATACCAACAATCCTACAGTCAAAGGACCGTCAGATCGTTTACAATTTTCCTGTAACCAGTGAAGGCGACAGCCAACAAAGAGAAGCGACAATACGGAAACTGATTTTTCTCTCTCCAGCAGATCGCTCTGACAGTGCTCAGGCAGCACTTAGGATGTCAGACAGGGGAGAAAGACGTCCAAGACTTGTCCGGACTTCAGTTTGAGAAGTGCTGTGGAAAATATTACTTCACCAGACTGCCCTAGAAGGTACCACACCTTGACTGACTTAAATCAGTAAAACTTGATTATTTCAGAGTTCTAACGGCTGGGCTACCTAAGGGGTCAGCAAGGGTCAAGCTTCCTATGAAGTCCCTAGCTGTGTTCCATCCTTGTTTCTTTCAGCCTCTGATGGGCCCCAGGTATTCTTTTGTGTAGAAGTGTCTTGCTGACGGCTCCCTCCTCCATTTCACATAGCCTGTGTTCTTGCAGATTCCTAGGAATTCCCATCCTTCTCCAGCAGGGTCCACCCCGGTGTCTTCATCTGTTAATTGATTACATCTGCAGAGACAATATTTTTCAAGTAAGCATTTCCAAATTTGCAGGAGCAAGTGGTTAGGACTTCAACATATTTGATTGGAAAACCCAATTCAGTTCATACTAGACCGGCTGAAGTTCGGTCTGTTTTAGATAGCAGCTATTAACATATGTAACTCTTGTGTAAGACAGAGTCAATGGGCTTTAAAATGCTTTACAGAAATTTATTATACTAATCTCATAAAAGTCCCGAATGATGAAGGCTTTTTTGTTGTTGTTGTTTGTTTTTTAAGAAATACAACTTTCAGGTAAACACATTCAGGTATGTGCCATTGTAACGGATCTCAGAACTAGACCAGGGAAGACAGAATCGATACAAAGTAAGCACCCCGAGAAAGTGCTTCCGCCACACCAGCCGCCTCTCCTAAGAGGCCCACACCTGCCTTCCATTATCAGCCCTCACAATGTGAAGGTGTAGAGGCATAGTCTCAAGACTTCAGAGAGAGGAGACGCCCAAGGCAAACTGAGAGAGGAAGAACGAGGTCTGAAGACGAACGGGTGTTTGCTTTAAGGATGGTGATTTGGGAAGAAGTTTCTCGGACACCACTGTAAAAAGGAGAGAGTTGGCATGAAGCTACTGTATTAAATAAGTGTTTTTACAGGCGTTAAAGGGAAGAGAAGCTAAACCGAAGAGATCTGGAGCGCCAGAGCCAGCGTTCTCTTGTGGCTGTCCCCCCCACCCCGTCCCAGCTTCTCCCTCACCAGTCAGTTCCTGTGCATAAGATCAGAACAACACTCACTTCAGAGTATAGGGGACCTCACTGTGGGTGAACAGAAAAAGGATCTATGGTCTATGACTCTCAATTCCAAATTCCCTGGAAGGGAACCTCCGGTGTCCACATTGGTTCAATCAAGGGAAGCAGAGAGGCTCACAAACATAGACAATAGAGGCTAGCTATTCTGGATGAAAAGGCCAGGTTTCCGTCTGGGCTTGGTGGCACAGATCTTTAATCCCAGGACTTGGGATTTCTACAAGTTCAGGGCCAGTGTGGTTTAGAGAGCAAGTTCCAGGACAGCTAGGGCTACAGAGAGAAACCCTGTCTCAAACAGAGGAGGGGTGTGTGTGAATTGATTAATAAATAAAATAAGCCCTATATTTAGTAGCCTTGCCAACAATTAAGAAAGCTGAAGAACTTGGAGAAATAGCTCTGCAGTTAAGAGCATTTGTTGTTCTGCAAAGAACCCAGGTTCAAGTCCCAGCTCCTGGACGGTGCTTCACAACCGTCTGTAACTCCAGTCCTGGGAGCTCAGACAGCCTTTTCTGTGCTCCGTGGGCACTTCATGCACATGCCGGCCAAAATCCCATACACAAAATAAAATGAAATAAAATTTAAAAAGCCAGGTGTGCTGGTGCATGCTTTTAGTTCCAGCATTCAGGAGGCAGTGAGTTCAGAGATCTGCCTGGTCTACAAAGACTATTACACAGAGAGACTCCATCTTGAAAAAAAATACACAAAAACCACATACACACACACACACACCCAAGAGGCCAGGTTTTGGAGAAAACGTGTGCGATTAAGTCTCAGAAATCAACACTCTCTACAATATCAACGAAACAAGGAAAATTTCTATTTTTATGTTGTTAGTTATTTATGTATATGTGTATTTACTTATTTATGCATATATATACATATATATGCAATGTGAGTTGCATTCCCTTGCGTTGTAAGAGATGTGGAGGTCAGAGTACAACTTGAAGGATTCAGTACTCTCGACCATCGAGGTTCCAGTGGTCAGACTTGGGGGCAAGCACCTTCACATGCAGGATATTTGCCCAAATTTCTGTTTTGAACAGTGAATCTTGGAAGGAATTGTTTTTAAAAGAAAAATCCTATTTGTGAACAGCCAACAACCATTTGAAGCCAATTTTTGTTGTTGACACTGTGTCTATGATCCCAGCTACGCGGGGGTATTGTGGGTTCATGAGTTCTAGCCCAGCTTGTTGTACATAGTAAAACTGAATTTAAAGAAATCTTGTTGTAGTTGTCGAAAGTACAACAAAGTTGTACTTGATATTCTGTGTATTTGGTCAAACAACTAGCCTTACTTGAAAGAGCTTACAGAGTGGAAAATTATTTGGTTCTAAAGCACTCTCTGTAAAAGAAAGTTATGCTGGGCAGGTCATCTCTTCCTTTGTAATGTAAAGATGAAACACTTTGAGGACCAAGGTCAGAAGGAGGGTGTGCTGAAGAGGAGCTATTTGGTTGACTTAAAGTAAGAAAATGTGGTTTGCTTGTCTGATTCAGACATCCTGCTTCATAATCTTAGGTCTAAAATAAATTAGCCTCTTTCCATAGCTACTAGTTTATTTTTCTCTATTTGGGAAAGAAACGAAATACTTTTTGGACCCGTCTTCAGACCTTTGCATGAGCCTGTTTGCCAGCCAGAGTGTTTCTCAAATCTTTCTTTGTCTTGAAATGTGTGCTACCTTTAAGAGTGATGTTTCCTCCGGGTGTGGTGCTCCACCCCTGTGACCTCAGCACTCTGGAGGCAGAGCAAGCTCCAACCCAGCTACATAGGAAGACTCTACCTCACACACACACACACACACACACACACACACACACACACACCCCAATACAACACAACCAACTAAAATAAATAAAACACAGAAAAATACAAAACAAGCACACAAACAAAAAGCCAAAGACACGATTATCTTATTCAATGACCATTTTCTTTAAGTGCTCTCTCTCTCTCTCTCTCTCTCTCTCTCTCTCTCTCTCTCTCTCTCTCTCCCCTTTTCTCTTTCTCTTTGAGACAGGATCTTACTATGTAGTTGAGGCTTGCCTTGAAGTTGCTATAAAGTCCAGGCTGTCCTCAAGTTCATGATTATTCTGCCTCAGTCTTCCATGTGCTGCGATTATAAGCTTGTAATATTGTAACTAGCTGTGATACAGTTGGTTTTTTACATTTTAAAAATCGAAGTGTTGGGAGTTACGGTAAGCTCATGGAATAGAAGATGTCTCCATGAGATATACTGAAAGGGAAGAGTTAGCATAAGGGGGGAAAAATAGACTACTCCAAACAGAATAGAAGGGGCCTGAAAACCCACAAAAGTGGTGTAGGTTACAGAAAAGAAGCACCAGCAGAGACCCCGCCAGGCGGCTGTGCTTGGTGGGGGAAAGGAAATGAAAGCCTCATCCAAAAGTTGACTGAGGTCTCCCTGTTGGAAAGAGATCCATAGCTCACAGCCCTCACAGGCAGATGTGGGCTTTTGGTGGACAACTCAGCGGTCGAGACACTATCACTCTGTGTGACTCAGAGGACAGGGACTGGGAACTACCCCGTGAAGGAAACTATTGCTTCACATTGAGATTCCCTACAGGCCTGAGTAGGGCCCCAGCAGAGGGAGGCTGACTGTAACCAGTCACGGCTCTGGGTGTGGGGTGTGAGGCAGTCCTTGTGGAGAACGAGACACTGCTTACTGAGAAGCCAAGGGTGAAGGCGGCAGGAGGTTTGGCTCAGGGAGATTCCGGCATGAGGAAAGGTTTGTCCTCAGAGAGTGAGAGATTTCCGTTGATGAAAAGGAGAATAATCCTGGAGTTTGATAGTCCCAGTCACCTGTCTGCCACTCATCCAAGCAGAGGAAGAGATCAAGCTCCTGGGGGAACTTGACACTCAAGCTGCACCCCTGCAGCAGATCAGTACTAGGGGGCCTTGTAAGTACAAAGACCGGTCCTGAGCGTGTGCGGATCTCTGTGATTTCATTTTCTTCTGCATTTGGGAGACACCCTCTGCTGGAACACTAGCTACTGAGGGAGTACAGTCTGGGGAGTCCCAGGAGGGTGGCAGACCAACAGAGCCCCCCCCCCCCATATGCGGGGAAAGGAGCTACTCTGACTGGCATTGGACACTTGCCTGTCCAGGTGCAACCACAGCATAAACTATAGGAATGACCGCCCCCCGCCCACACCAGGCTTGTAAGTGGCAGCCTCCAGTCTCCAAGGACAAAGAAGGACTCCGACTCCGCACCGGCCTGTTTTTCCTCCTTTTCTTTCACTTTCCGCAGTATTTTTTTTTAAATATATTTTACAAAAAAATTGGTTTTGTTTCTAAATTACTTCTGTGTGTTCACATGATGCTCTTTACAGATTTTTTCTCCATTACTGGGAAATATTTTTTCTGTTTTGTGCTATTTATAAAGTTCTTTCTTTTTTATGCTTTGCCTTCTATTCCTCTCCATTTTTCCTTTCTATTATATATTTAATGGTCATTTATCTTTCTCATTTTGTTTTTTTAAAAACTTCATTTTTATTCTCTTTCTTTCATTTTCCTAGTTTGGGTTTTTAACTTTTTCATTACATGTTTAATACTGAGCTTTTGTGGTCTGTATTTTATTTTACTTTTTCTGATCTCTTGCTCTTTTCTCTTCCCCTCCATACACTCTTCCCCTCTTCTTCTTTTTCTTTTTTTCATTTAGTTTTCTGTCAGTGTTTTTGCTCTTTGCCTACCTTTCCCTCTTTGTTTCTGTTATCTCATTCATTCACCATTTTTGCATTAGTTTTGCCATTTTTGTTTGTTTTATGGACATTGGTGATATATTAATTGGTTTTAATTAGTTTTAAGCATTGTCTTACTTTGTGTGATTTGATGTTCCTTAATTATAGCAGTTTGTTTTATTTTCTATAAATGGCATTAGGGAGGTTGAGACTTCAAAGACAGGTTGCTGAATAAGAAGACCCCTAAATAAAACTAAAAGAAATATCCAAACCAAAAGACATGAAAAGTCACAATGTAGAAATATAAGAAATATGAAGAATCAAGCAACAGGACTTCTCCTCAACCACTGAATTCAAACATACTGTAGCAGATAAAATGTCAGGTGCATTTTTCAAAGATTTCAAAAGCAATGGGTGCCATAAAAGACGATACAGACAAGCAAAGGAATTCAACTAGGACCTAAAGAGGAAAATACACACAACAGAGGAAATGATCAGCAAATGTACAAAAAAAACCCTACAATATTGATGGAAAACTGAACAACAAAGATGAAAGATAAGCAAGGAAATGGAGATTTGAATAAAACTAAACAGGAAACAAACAAATCAAAGTGGAAAGCATCATTAGAGGACTTAGCCAAGCAAAGAAAAGAGCATCCGTGATGGATGGAGGACAAAGTCATGGAAGCACCACAACCAAATATCAATAAGGAAAAATATGAGCATGGCACAATGTGCAAGAACTCTGGGATAATATCATTGGTCTAAACCCAAGAACTCATGAAGTGGAAAAGGAAAATGAGATATAAAACTAAAGACACTGAGAATCTAGTTGATTAAATCATAACTAACTCCCCTCTCCCAAAGAATATCCAGAGAAAGTGATGGACATCCAAACACAAGAGGAATTTCAGATTCCAAGTAGATATAACCAGAGAAAAGCCATTCTGTCACATCATCAAGATGTTAGGGCTACAAAGAAAAGAAATATTATTGAAGGTTTTAGGGAAGATGCCAAGTCATCTACAAAGACAAACATGTTTTAATAACATCAGATCCCTTAGCAACAATCTGAAGACAAGCAAAGTATGGACAGTATATGTCAAGCTCTGAAAGCAAGCAGCTGCCAACCAAGATTGTTATCTGCAGTGAAGCTATCTCTTAGCTTTGATAGAGAAGTGGACTTGTAAGACAAGGACAAGGTAAACATATGACTAGCAAATCAAAAATGCAAAGCAAAACAGAGCAAAGCTAAAAACACCCCCAGAAATATTATAGACAGAGGAGGGAAAAAAGTCTTAATCAAGAGAGCACAGGAAAGAACATATTTACTGAGAGGAATGAACAAGAAAGAGCCAGGCAGGAATCCAGCGCGCCTGCCCAAGGCACTAAACCAACTATCAGCAGAGGAGGAGCAGAATTGGCAACACAACCAAAAGCTACAAGAATTAATAAACATCTCTCAGTAATCACCTATTATAGATTGTCTCAGATTACCAATAAAGAGATGCAGACTTACTGACTGGGTTAAAACATTAGCTCCGCTTTTCTGATGTCTGATAAAGTAGAGTCCAAACCAAATTTATTCAGAAGAGATACAGAAGGAAATATTTCATCAAGAAGATATAGAAGATACAAATATATATATACACACACTCTCTCTCTCTCTCTCTCTCTCTCTCTCTCTCTCTCTCTCACACACACACACACACACACACACTGAATGTGGGCATGCTCAATTTTTTAAAACAAACACTAGTCAACATAAAAGTTTAGATAACTCCTGACACAGTACGAGGGGTGATTTCAGTGACCCAATTACATATTCACAGAGGTCATTTGAAAGAAATACTAATAAAGAAAAGTCATGGTTAAACTACATTATTGATTGAAGGACTTAAGATATATATATATACTATTCCATCCAACAAATACAGAATATACATTCAAGTAGTCCTTGAAACCTTCTCAAAAACAGACCTCATTCTAGACCAGAGAGCAAGTCCTTTTTAAAAAATAATTTACTTTTATTTTAGGTTCAATGGTGTTTTTCCTGGATGTATGTCTAAGTGGGAGTGTTGGATCCCTTGGATCTGGAGTTACAAACAGATGTGAGCTGCCATGTGGATGCTGGGAAGTGAACCCGAGTCCTCTGGAAGAGCAGCCAGTGCTCTTAGCCACTGAGCCATCTCTCCAGCCTCAAGAGAGCAAGTCTTAGCAAAGAGAAGAAAATCAAACTAATTTCCCATATTTTATCAGGTCATACTGCAGTGAAACTGGAAATCGATAGCAGAAGAAACCACAGAAATACTTGAGGCTGAATGCTACATTCATGAAGGACCAGTGGGTCATTCAAGAAATCAGGAGGAAAATTTTAAAAAATTCTTAAAATCAAGCAAAAATGAAAGCACCACTTATCAGTATCTTTGAGATAGAGTTATGGCAGTTCTCAGAGGAGAGTTATCGCTCTGAGTATTTACATAAGAAAACCCAGTGGGACAGTAGATACCTGACCAAATGATCTGAAGGGCGCAAAAAGAGACAAGAGAAGCCAAATCCCAAAGCAGTGAACAGCAAGAAATAATAAAGATCTGAGCAGAAATTAATGACATGGGTACTAAAAGAACAGTACATAAAATCAGTCAGACAAAGAGTTGGTTCTCTGGAAAAATAAACAAAGTTGCCAAATCCATAGCCAAGTTGACCAAAAAAAAAAAAAAAAAGCAAGAGAATACTCAAATTAATGACATTAGAGATGAAAAACTGGATGTTACAACAGAAAATCCAGAGGATCATTATGAAATACTTTGAACATTTGAATTTCAAAGAACCAGAAAATCTAGAAAAGGGGATAAATTCCTAGGCATATATGGCATACTAAACTTAAATCAAGAATATATAACCAACTCTACAGATCTATAATAAGCAACAAGGTTAATGAAAAAATTAAGCCTCTAATGAAGGAAAACTCAGGGATGGAAGGATTAACTAATGAAGTCTGTCAAGAAAAGCCAGTCCCAAATATCCTCAAACCGGTTGTTCTATAATTAGAAAGAAAAGAAAAACAACACTATGAAACAAGTATTACTCTGGTATCTAAAACAGGAGAGGGCACAAGAACAAAAAAGGAAACTATAATTTCTATGATGAACACACATGTAAAAATCCTCAATAAAATTCTTGAGGACTTAAAGCTAGAGAAATAGCTCAGGCAGTTCTGTCTATAATTATACTTCCAGGGGATTATGCCCCTATCTCGTCTCAGGCATTTGCATGCATGTGGCATACATATACATGTGAATAAAAATAATAAAAAGCATTTTTACATTCTTAAGAACTAATTTTATAAATACACATTAGGATTATTCCATATGATCAAATTTGTTTCATTCCAGGAATGCAAAGTTGGTTCAGTATATACAAATCAGTAAAGATAATGCAGAACATAAATATTATCATTTTATCAGATGTAGAAAAGTCCTTTGATGAAGTTTCGTATCCCTTCATGAAGCATAGCCCCCAAAGAAACTAGTAATTGAAGGAACATAGCTCAACATACTGAAGGCTATGTACAAGAAACTATAGCCAACACTAAATAGAGAAGACTGATGTCTTTTCCTCTAAAACCAGGAAGAAGACAAGGGTGCTGCCCTTGTGAGTCCTACTCAACACAGTGTCAAAGTCTCAGCTAGAGCAAAAGACAAGACAGAGGAGTAATGCAGATGTGAAGAAGAAGGAAGAAGGCACGTTTTGCCTTTTTGCAGACAACATGAACTTATACCCAAAAGACCCAGTGACTCCACCAGAAAACACTTAGACCTGATAAATACTTTCATCAGTGAAGCAAGATACAAAATAAACACACGGAAATGAGTAGCTTTTCTATATGCCAATATTGAACTTGCCAAGGTTATTAAATCAAGGGGAAAATCCTATTCACAAAGCTTTAAAAAATGCAGAAATAAACCTAACCACCCAGCCAAAAGAAACTAAAGGCTAAGGACCTCAATGCTTTAGAGTCCAAAGAAAGAAACTGAAGAATACACCAGAAGTCAGAAAGACCTCACATTCTCAGGGATTGTCAGAATTCATATAGAGGAAATGGTGATATTATTGCAAGTTATATACAAATACAACACAACTCCCATCAAAATTCTGATTAGCATTTTGTTTTGTTTTGTTTTTCGAGACAGGGTTTTTTCTGTGTAGCTTTGAAGCCTGTCCTGGCACTAGCTCTGTAGACCAGACTGGCCTTGAACTCACAGAAATCCACCAGCCTCTGCCTCCTGAGTGCTGGGATTGAAGGCAGTGCCACCACCACCCGGCAACTACAAAAATCTCCAAAATCCCAAGGAAGCTCAAAGACCTTGAATAATCAAGCAAGAACAATGCTGGTGCTGTCACAACAACTGATCTCATATTATATACTACAGAGCCATAGTAACAAAAAATGTATGGCACCAGCACAAAAAACCAGACATATAGACATAGAAGACCCAGAAAAAAACAAAACAAACAAGAAACCCCCACAGAGCTACAGTTATACGCTTTGACAAAGATGTAAAATACATACTTGGGAGTAAAGGCAGCGTTTTCAATAAATGGTGTTGGGGAAACTAAATATCGATTACAGAAGAAAGAAATAACATACACACACACAAATCATTTCAAAATGCATCAAAATTGTAGTATCAGACCTGGAACTTTGAAATTACTTCAGGAGAATATAATAACGTACTTCAAGGTAAAGACAAGGACAAGGACTTCCCAAAAAGGTCTCCAATCGCACCAGAAATAACCTTAAGAATTGACAAATGGGATTACAGAAAATTAAAATGTTTCTTTTACAGTAAAGAAAATATTTACCAGAGTGAGGGGATATCCTATAGAATGTGAATGAATTGTAGCCAACTGTACGTCAGATAAGGAGTTTACATCTAAAATATATGAAAAACTGAAAAAAATAAATATCAAAAGAACACAGCCAAACAATTCGCTAATGAACTGAGAGTATACAATTTTCAATTTTTCAACTATAATCATCTACTGAATATTTGAAAAACCGTTGAACATCCTTAACCAGGAGGGAAATGCAAATTAAAATTGCTTGGAGACCCCCATCTCACCTCAGTCAGAAAGGCTGTCATCAGGAAAACAAACAAGAACAAACACTGGTGCAGTGTGGGGTACGGTAAACTCCTGTACACTGCTACCAGGAATGTAAACTCATGCAGCCAGCATGGAAATCAGTGTGACCGACAGTCCTTTAACAAACTAAAAATAAAACTGCCATATAACCCAGCTGTACCACTCCTGGGCACATACCACAGAAATACTTGCGCATCCTTATTTTTGCTGCACTATTATTATTTATAATAGCTAGGAAGTGGAACCAGACCAGATGCCCATCAACAGGTAGGTGGACAGTGGGAACACGGTACACACAGACAGATGAAACTGTTACATTTGCAGGAAAATGGGCGGAACCGAAAAGCATGCTGTTCCATGAAGTAAACGAGACTATGAACCACAAATACCCTCTATGTCCTCTCCTCTGACGTGTGTGTGTGTGTGTGTGTGTGTGTGATGAGAGGAGAATGGA
This sequence comes from Ondatra zibethicus, assembly GCA_004026605.1. NCBI lineage: Eukaryota > Metazoa > Chordata > Mammalia > Rodentia > Cricetidae > Ondatra > Ondatra zibethicus. The sequence continues at coordinate 38,165 of PVIU01013828.1, read as the reverse complement.
CACGAGAGGGGAGGAAGAGCTCTTGAATGGGAAGAAAGGGGAAAAAGGGTAATAGGATAAATGTGCCGTGAAAACAGAAGCAGGCACTATTTAAGAGGAGGGAAAGGACTGGGATGAGTGGTTGAGAGAGGACAGTGGGAGGAGAAAATGTCATAAGACAGTGGCCACACTCAGGCAGTGGTGGCGCACACCTTTAATCCCAGCACTCGGGAGGCAGAGGCAGGCGGATCTCTGTGAGTTCCAGACCAGCCTGGTCTACAAGAGCTAGTTCCAGGACAGGCTCCAAAGCTACAGAGAAACCCTGTCTTCTTGAAAAACCAAAAAAAAAAAAAAGTTATAATAAAGTCCATTACTGGGCTGGAGAGATGGCTCAGTGGTTAGGAGCACTGCCTGCTCTTCCAAAGGTCCTGAGTTCAATTCCCGGCAACCACATGGTAGCTCACAACCATCTGCAATGAGGTCTGGTGCCCTCTTCTGGTCTGCAGACATAATACACACAGACAGAATATTGTATACATAATAAATATTTTTTAAAAAAGTCCATTACTTTATATTCTGTTTAAAAATTACTAAAAAATACAGCAACAACGCAGATCCCTGAATCTGTCTCCACTATAACTCTGCTTTTAGCACGGTCTGCTATACAGTTCCTTGAGGTGCAATTGCAATCAAAGAGATTACTGATAAAATGTAGCTCTTTGCATATCTCTGGGCTTGATGGTGTATGTAAATTGGCCCTTCCCTGGCCACAACAGGCATTTAATAGCTGTGCTTAAGGACTTTGAAATACTTTCCCTCCAATCTACAAAATGTCTCTTTAAGTATGATGATCCTATTATACTCAATCTTCATATTTTGATGAGAAAGATATATTCTTCATCATATGGATAAACAGGAAGTTTAGGAAATTGAAATGACTGTCTTGGTAAAAGCCTTGATTGAAATCTGGGCCACCTGGTCACTATTGCAAAACTTCTTCCTTAGATTTATTATGTGTCTGAGTGTTTTGTCTGGATATATGTGTACCACGTGTATGCCTGATATCCAAGGAGGTCAGAAGAAGCCTTGGATTCAGTTCCAGAGGATCCCAAGTTATGGATGGTTGTGAGCTACCACGTGGGTTCTGGGAACCCTTGGTCATAGATTTTTCAACCTAGGTTTGCTTTGTTTGAAACCAAGTTTTGCTAAGCAGTTCAAGCTGACCTTGAACTCAGAATCTTCTTGTCCCAGCCTCCCTCTTGGCTATAAAAAGCTTGAACTCAGAGGCTGGTCTAACACACTGGACTCAGTCTCGTTACTGTTTGGGTGTGGAGTTCAGCTCGGCTACCTCGCTCCAGAGCAGTGAAAGGACAGAATCTTGCCCCCTGGCTCTACACCCAGTGCCACAGTGGCCAGCTGGTTACAAATTTTTACTTTTAGTCTGGCCACGCAAAAAGGTCTAAATCTAAATGTCTTATCATCTACCTCAGATTTGTTTCTCCACGGGGTTTTGAATGTCATAAAATATTTTGTCCAGTTCCTCGGAACTCTCCCTTATCGTTATCAGAATGGGGGGAGCTTTGTGAAAAGATTATCTAGCGGAGCACATCTCTAGCTACGGCACTACTAGGAATCATACCAAGAGCTGGAAAGATCGCTGGTACAGAGAGTAAAAAGAGCTCAACATCAAGACTGGTACCGGCTCAGCCCTGCTTTCCTGAGAGCGGCTTTCACTCTGAGGACAGACAGACTTCTTAGTTTTTCTGTGTGGGTTGATAGAGGATTTGAACCCTATAAGCTTATCGACAATCATCTGTCTTTCCTTGTCCACCTAATCTTTTTGCTGTGGTGACGTTTATTTAAAGCCCAGCATTCCCCAGGCAGAGGCAGGAGGATTTCTGAGTTCGAGGCCAGCAAGTGCTACCCACATACTGAGACCTTGACTCAAAAATAAAGGAAAAAGAAAAGAGACCACTAGATGTAAGATCTGAATAACAGCACGGTGTATGTAAGGTGACATAGGCATTATGAATGCTGCATTTCGGTCGACAAACTCAGGGCTAGGAGTAAAAAAGGTCCTATACGGAATGGCCCCAGCTACTTCCTTGTCCTCTTACTATGGTCCCTCTCCTTTTACTGTTTTCCGTAGACAATTCTTTCTTAGTCTTTAAAAGTGCCAAACACATTCCCTTCTAAGACTTCTTGTCATTGCTAGTTCCTTTCTTGTAACTAGATAGTTCCAGGACGGGGCCATTCTCATCCTTCAAATTGCTGCTCAAATGTCATTCTAGGAGGTCCTTCCTGGTCATCCCAAAATAACGTCTCTACTCACTTTCCTGTGTGTGTACATGTGACAGGCAACCACACGCCCAGGGCGGCGAAGATTTAAAGCATGTATTGTGGCTTTTACGAGACTACAAGCTTCAGCAGGACACAGAATGGAGGTTGCTTTCGTCTCCTATCCTTGGGCGTCTGATGCCTCGCAGGTGGTCAGTAAATTCTTGAATGAATGAACTTGGCTCTTTGGGACCCCGCGAGCCTTTTCTTCTCCTTCCACCCACTCCCCTTCCCAGAGGTGGTAGCTGCCTGAAGTCAAGCGCTCGGGTCTCAAGGGTCTGGCATAGGGTGGCACGTCCCCTTGGGCCAAGCGATTATGGCAGGGAGCTGCAGGCGCGTGGAAGCGAAAGGAGAAAGGGTGCGGCAAGATCTGGGGAGGAAAGTCTCCGCGGAGGCAGCGGCCGCCTACACTATCAGCCCGGGCGCACCGGGGCCTTCCCGGCCCGGCTGACTCATTCCCAGCCGCCTCCTCGGTCTGCGGAGCGGAGGCCGCATGCTAGCCCAAGGCAGCGACAGCCCGCACCCATCCCGCTCCTCCTCCTCCTCCCGCGCTCAGGCCCGGGGCTGCCCCGGGAATCTCCACGCGCTCCTCCGCTTCCCGGGAGCCCGTAGCTTAGGCCCTCCCCCTCCCAGCCCCCCACCCCCCTCCCCGGCCCAGCCCGGAGGAGCGGCCCCGCGGGCGGCGCAGGCGCAGTGGGGCGTATCCCCCGCTCTCCCCCTCCCCCACTGGCTTGCCGGCGCCCGGGTACGCTGCGCTAGGCCGCCCGCCCGAGGCAGCACCGGCAACGGAGCCCGCCGCGCAGGGGCGGCTGAGCCCGCGTCCCGAGCCGAGCTGAGGGGGCGTGCGGCCCCGGGAGGGCGGGGGCGGGCTCGGCGGCAGCGCGCGGTGGGCGTGGCGTGGGCTGCAGGAAGCAGAGGCAGAGCAGAAACGGGGCAGCCGCGGCCGCCGACGGCCTCCCGCCGCGCTGACGGGCTGGGCGGGCCCCGGCTTTGGGCGAGCTCGCGCGGCTTCGGCGTCTCGGCCGCGGCCCCGGCTCCGGAGGCGCCCGTCGGGGCGAGGGTTGCTGGCAGCTGTCGGGACCGCCGCTGCGGGATGTGAGTGCGGGCCGAGCCCGCGCGGGAGGGCCCCCGAGGGCCCAGCCTGGCGGCCGCTCGCCCCTACACCCGGCCCGGGGGCTCCCTAGACCTCGGCCCGCCCGACGCGTCGCGGAGGAGCAGCCCCTGCGCGCCTCGGGGCGCTCCTGTGTGGCTCAACCCGTGTCGCCGGTGGGTTCAGACCCTGGCTGCTGAATGGGGATGTGGTTGGGGGAGCGGTTCTCCCTGTGATCCCTCCTCCTGCTCCCGACTTCGCCCCTGTTACTGGCAGGGAACTTTAAAGCGGGTTTCCAAGCAGCCTAGGAAGGAGTGTCTGGCTGCCAATAAACGTATGCATCCTCTTGTGTTCTAGAACCCGATCCTTATCCTTCCTTATCCTTCTGTAAATTTTTCTAGGCATCTAAACAGTTCGGGGGTGGGGGGGGGAGAGCATCTATTTGCCTTGGGTTTCTGAGGTTGTGACTGCGGCTTCTGTTTTTAGGTTCCATAAGCAGGCGACGGGAACAAGATGTGAACTGTTTTTCCTCCCCAGAAGAAGAGGCCCTTCCTTTCCCTCCCGCGACGGTGGGTGTGCGAGCTCTGGGCTGTGTGGTCGCTACAGTTAAAAACAAGGGTGTCTGCGATCTGCGAGCCAGTGCCTGCTAGGGTGGCTGGATGCTTATGTGGAACAGCAGAGCTAATTGTTGCTTACTCCGAAAATGGTAGTGCCGAACTTTTCGTGTTGCTGTGGGGGAGTAATTGGTATTTATTGTGTCTCTTGGATCCTTTAAGAAACATTCCTTGTTGGTTTAACAGTGTGGCTTTGTGGAGAAAATAATTTTGCTTGGGTGTCTGCTGCCACATTGAATGCTTCCTGCCTCAGCTTGCTATGTTGGTTGAATGTATGCAGTCTGCTTTCCGGTTATTAATCTGTCAGGGGAAACTCCTTTTCTCTGAATGGAAGGATAGGAGCCGCTGAGTGTGTCACAGAGGGAAGGTGCAATGTGGAGAAGGAAAACATAAGTGGGAAGAAGGGAGTCGGAGGTTGCTTTTGGTTTCATAATAGGTTTGTAGGAGTGAGCTGTTGCCTTACTACAAATACTCTGATTCAATTCCCAGCAGATTTGAAAATGAGTCATCAATTCTTGGTCCAGTTTCTCCATGTCTTCACCTGTTTACCATCCATTCCAAGTGTTAGGATCATTTGGTTGTGTGTGAATGTGCTCGGCTGTGCTACATCTGCAGACTGGATGTGTCCAGGACTTACTATCCTGAGAGTACTACTCACTAGTTCTATGAAGCATTTACCTGTGCAGGAAGGCTGCAGGATGTGTTGGCTAGATGAGCACTTAGGTTTAGTTTTGCTTTTACGGAGTGTTGTGGAACTAGTTCTGTAGACCAGGCTGGTCTTAACTCAAGAGACCTGCCTGTCTCTGCCCCCCGGTGTTGGGATGAAAGGTGTGGGCGGCCACTAACCCACCCCCTGGCTTGGATTTGTTTCTTTCGGTGTCTTTTCCTTTGCGATTTGAAGGTGCCTTGACCATGGAAAGCAAACGTGATGTTTTTCTCTACTTCACCCAAATAGGCTATTCTTGAAAGCTGGGATCCTTTCCTGGCAAAGTAGGAAAGAGCACCGACTTCCGAGTTAGGTCTGAATGTGTGGACTTATTTTAGAATAATGGTGTGTTCAGTACCTTTAACAGCTGTATTACTGACAGTTTACTTTCTTAGGCAACGGTGTGAAGATTGAGACCATACGTGCAAAGTAGTAAATGGTTTGGCCACTTTTTGAAAGTCTTAGTCACTCGTAGCTGGGCAGATAAAGAAGCTGGATGGTGCATTGGTGATCTGCCAGTGACAGTTCTTCCTTACAGTAAGGGGAAACTACATCTGATGTATTTACAGCCTGTAGGGAAGGGTTTGCCACCTAAGCCCCATTTTGCTGCCCTCTTGTGGATAACTGCAAAGAATTTTCTTTCGCTCCTCCTCCATAACGTTGTTTTCCCTTTTTAGGCTCCTTCCTTTAGTTCTCAGTTTCCCGGACTGTGTACCAGGTGCTTAGAGCACCAGTGAGCTCCGGCTTCCTCCAGTTACTTGGGGTATCTTCAGGGTTCACAAGCTCCATCATTTCTACAATGCTGTGTCTTTGTAGGGCTGTATTTTCAGAGTTTACTATGTGAACAGCAGCAACTTAGTGTATGACAATTAGTGTGGAACAAGAAATGACAGTGGCAGGGCTTAGGATGGTGCCAAGGTCTGCAGGCTTGTCGGTGCCCCAAGCAGCACAAAGCCCTAAGACTATTAATGTGAAGTTGTTTGAGCCTACATTACTATTTCCTTGGCTTAAAAACGTCATGAAGAAATTGCTATCTTTCATGAGTCCCCAAACGAAGATAGTTTGGGAACATCTTCATTTGATTGCAGTAGGCTTTTCTGATAAAATTTTGATTCAAAGCTAGTAGTAATTCATAATGGCTTAACATAGTACTTCTAATAATGCCAGTATGACTTCTGCTAGGTTCTCACGTTATAATTATTCCTCTTGTGCACGTGTTACTATACTCGTTTCATAGCTTTTAAAAGAATTCTGCATAAGTCTCTTACCACTATGTTTTTAATTTATCTTTTTGTCCCAAATGAAAACTTATTTTATATTACTGCTATAATTTGGATCTTGAGTGTCCCTCAAAGGCTTTTGTGTTAAAACCTTTATTACCAGGCTTTGGCTTGCTGGAGATCATGGACTAATGGACGGAGGGGAGATGCTGAGATGCCAACATCTCTGATTGCTTCCCTGCTGCCATGGCAACCAGGCCTCTACTTTTCACACTTTAATAATACTTTGTTGGTCAAAAAGACAGTTTTGAGCCCTCTGCATTTTCCTACAACTACATAGAGCAATCGCCTTATGTTTGTATGGTCTGTGTTGCTGTAGATGAGACTTGCCAGTATTACCTAAGAAGAATCTCCTTTCATAGTGTTCAGTGACATATTTCCTCATTTCGGGCCAAGTCTGTTCTGATGGTCTCCTTGAGGCTTTATTAGGTATTTATTTGATTTCAAGACAGATTTTACGTGGATCCTCATCTCTTCCCAGTTACTGTAGAACTGTTCCTTAATTGCATACAGGACTCATTGGAATATATACTTTTTGGGCTCTGTCTCCAGAGTTTCTGTCTCAGTAGGTGTGGAGTGGAACTCTTGCCTTTCTTACGTGTTTCCAGGTGAGACTGTAATTTTGATCCTGGAACCACTACATTTCAAGAATCACTGATTTAATTTAGGTTGGCAGAGTTTTTCTGTTAAAGACCAGATAGTATTTAAACTGTGTTGGCAAGATCCTCTCTTTTGCGGCCTGCAGTGGTGCCTTTGCAGTGCAGAAGCCGTCCTGGGCAGTCCGTAAATAGGCTGACATGCTGTGTTCCAGTAAGGTTTATTACAGAAAGAGTAACTGGCTGAATTTGGCATGTAAACTGAAATACAAAAATTCCCAATGTGCATTATTGCATAACACCACATTTTCCGTGAGTTATTGCTGTTCTTTTCATTCATTTAGTTTAGAGCAAAATTTATTGAAAGAGCTGTTTGTCTTTTTAAAATTCTCTCTTAAAATTTATTTTCTCGATCAAGTAACGCATTTAATTTTTATGATTCAAAAGTAGTATTTTTGTTCTTGTGTTATTTTGCTTGTGAAACAGAAGAGGGATTTTGTTGGATTAAAAATGGTGTGTGTTCCTGATTGCAACACACACATATGCCAAGTTAGTGTAGAAATACTAAATGCTCTTTATATCTCTACTATAGTGTTTTTAGGTGCTCTGATTCTAGCCAGCTAGAGACATAAAAATCATAAGCTGATTATTTAACTAGCTTTCAATTCTGATTTGAAACCTGTATGTTCCAGGACCATGTTGTACACATTCTTTCTATATTTTTTTACACCCCAGTCCCTCTCAATAATGGTGTGCTTTTTGTTGGTTAAATTTTCTTTTACTCGGCCTTTAGTGTGTGCGTGTGTGTGTGAATGTGTGTGTGTGTGTGTGTGAATGCTACAAGTATACAGGTGTCCAGGAAGGCCATAAGAGGGCCTCACATCCCTTGAAGCTGGACTTACAGCTGCAGCAGACAGGGCAGGTAGAAATCAAACTTGGGTTGTCTGGAAGAATAGGAAGCTCTTTAACTCTGAGCCATGTCTCTTCAAATTCTCTCCCATGGAAAGGGCTAGTCCATGTTTTAACTGTGTATGACATATCTAAAAGCTTTCTCTTTTTTTAATTATCATGATCATTCTTTCCTTGTCACTTTGCTGTACTTCAGTTAAGAATTTAGTATTAGATTATACCTTAACTGAATGAAAAGTACAGGCTTTTAGGAATTTTAGATTTATTAATTACAGAAATGAGGATGGTAAGATTCCCTTATCAAACATAATTAGTTTGCAATAAGAATGGATTAGAAGTTATTTTTAGTTCTCTTGGCTTCTAGTTTCATACTTCTGCCAATCTATTATGTTATTTTCTCATTGTCATTTGTTTGAAAAGTCAAGTGTTTTAGAATTCTATAATGTAGGAGTAATTTGGATGATATCAGATTCTAAAATGATTGTATTGGAGTCTTTTACATGTATGTGTGTATGTACATACATAATTAAAATTCATAATTGCTCCTATTTAATTTCCATTTGACATCAATTTGGTGCCAGGGACCATGAATGAAATAATTAATGAGACATCGTGCTTCTCACCTTCAAGAAACTTTCAGTCTAGTGATGAAAGAAAAATCAGTAAACAAAAACATAAACCTTTGAGAAGTCTGAACTTATGGCTGCTGGGCAGGGGCAGGGACATCTGGAGAGGGAGGCTGAGAACTTTGGGAGAGATGATAATTTTTTTTTAAATATTTATTTATTATGTATACAATATTCTGTCTGCGTGTATGCCTGAAGGCCAGAAGAGGGCACCAGACCTCATTACAGATGGTTGTGAGCCACCATGTGGTTGCTGGGAATTGAACTCAGTACCTTTTGAAGAGCAGGCAATGCTCTTAACCGCTGAGCCATCTCTCTAGCCCCCAAGAGATGATGATTTCTAAAGGGTTTTGGGTGACATGTATGAGCGTGGTCAAGACCATGACTGCATTGTTCATTTCATTTTATATAAGGGGGAAATCCTATAAATATAGATCAGAAATAACTTAGATGCAAGTTCAGAATTAAGTTCTTGAAACTACATGCATTTTAAGAACTAGAGAATTTGCAGTCAGTAACTTAGAGCTACCTGTCTCCTCCCACTAGTGTATTTTGAGTTTATCTTGCTTTTAGTGTTCTTTTTGGTTTCATATATGTACATATGCCTTAATTCAGTTTTGTTCAGCTTATTTAAAATGGTTATCTCAAAGCTTAGTGTTTCTACAACTTACCATTCTGTTGTTAATATTTGTTTTCTGCAGAGTGACTGTACCCCAGTATTTACTCATTTTCTCGATAATTTGATTGTTTGAAGGTTCATGTGCTTTGTTGTGACTTTGGAAGTGGAGGTGCAGTGTGTATGTGTTTGTGTGTGTGCGTGTTTTAGTTTCTGTAGGATCTGTGACTAGAAGAATTGCTCCTCAAAAGCCATTCAAGAAGGTTAAATAACAATGCTGAGATGTCATTTACACTGTGCTGATGTGTGTACAGATGCTACAGCAGCACTGTCAGATAAAACTAGCACAACAGAGCACAGCAGAGCTACTGCAGTGGCACCAGCTGCAGCATAGCCATCGTGTGTGTGTGTGGGGGGGGTGTTGAAGTGTGTTAAGGATTAAGGTGAGTGGAGAATGGTGAAATGTACTTGTAAACTACATTTCAATAAAGATAGTCATTTTAAAATTTAAAACAATTCATTTGATTTCAGGATTTTTTTTTTTTGAGATGTCTGTCTCTGTAGCCCCAGATGGCCAGGAATTCAACAGGTAACCTAAACTGACTTCAGACTCATGGTGATCCTCTTGCCTCAGCCTCTTAAGTGCTAGGATCACAAGCATGAGACACCACACCTGGCTTTAAAATGTTTTAAAATGAACTTTTGTTTGAACTGGCCCAGCTCTAAGTGTACAGCCTGACCAGTGTCCGCCACCAGTCACAGCGGGACTCCATCCCAGCGGCCTGTGTGCCTCCTGCTCATTTTCTCCTCCCTCTCTGCCACAGTCCTGCCATGCTAACCATTGTCCCGTCACCATAAGCAGGAACAGCTGAGAGATGAGGAAGTGGCTTGAGAGACTCCTGTAGTAAATAAAGATTTCTGCTAATAGAAATCAGAGAGAATGACAAAATGGTAACTTTTGAATGCCTGATTGCTTAGATTTGCCTGGAATAGAAAGTAGGAACTTGAAGCTTTTGATTAAAAGCATACTGGAAATTTTTATCAGGATAAATAAAAATAAGCTAACACCATTACCAAGAAACTGTCAAACTTTGCTGCATTAAACAGAACCAAAAGTCTTAAATTGCTAGATGGAAAGACATGGCGGCTCAGTTGACAGGAGACGGTAACTGCGCCAATCAACAATCGACACAGAGAGCAGTGCAGTTTTAATGTGTTCAGAGCAGAAGACCTGCAGATAGAAGTTTCAGAGTAAGGGAAATATTTTTTCAAAGACATTGAAAAAAAACACACGGAGACTAACTACTAAAAGATATATTTCAGCAGGAAGAAAGGAATCAAGAAGGAAGTCATAGAATCACAAACACTGTGAACACAAATAGATGTATTTAACAAAATTACTCTTTAGTACTAACAATCTACTTTAATTGACCTTGTATCTGTTCAAAAATCAACTCTTATCTTTGTTATCTTTTCCATTGTTTTTAAAGTTTGTTTCATTTGTTTTTGTTTGCTCTTAATTATTTTCTTCCTTCCTTCTAATTTTGAGCTTAAATTGTTCTTTTTTTCCTCATTCCTGAGGAACAATGTTAGTTTGAGATCTTCCTTTGATCTTTATGTAAGCACTTACTGTTAACTTCCTTTATAGAACTGCTTTTGCTGTGTTTGATTGACTTGTAGAACTAACAAAGACTACATATCAAATTACCAAAGTATTTTTTAATCATATAAATTTGAACAAATTTAAATTCTTTTGAGGTTTTGCATATTTACTCAGAGTTAATCTTCAGAAAGCTCGTGACTTTTTATCTAACAATTGCCAATTAGGGTTTTTTGTTTGTTTGTTTTGGTTTCACTGGGTGTGTGTATATTTATTTATTTATTATTTATTTATTTATTTATTTATTTATTTATTTATTTATTTTTTGGTTTTTCAAGACAGGGTTTCTCTGTAGCTTTTGGAGCCTGTCCTGGAACTAGCTCTTGTAGACCAGGCTGGCCCTCGAACTCACAGAGATCCACCTGCCTCTGCCTCTGATGGGATTAAAGGTGTGCGCCACCACCGCCTGCTGATGGGAATTTGTGTCAGAGATTGTGGTAGTTTGAATGTACCCTGCCCCATAGGCTCATAGGGAGTGGCATTATTAGATGTGCACCACCACCGCCTGGCTGGGTGTATATTTTTATAACTAAAGACTAGTTCTAATTTTTTCCTTATAGTTGTATATAGAAATATGTTTCAAATTGTAATTATTTCTCTTTTTTTTTGAGGCAGGGTCTGTGTTGCTCTGGCTGTCCTGGAACTTGATACATAATATATATCAATCTGGCTTTGAACTTGCAGAGATCTTTCTGCCTCTGCCTCCCAAATGCTGGCATTAAAGGTGTGTGCTATGGCCAAGTTATAGTCCATGTTCAGAGGGAGAGGGAGTCTCCACCATCGCCCTGTAGACCAGGCGTGTCTTCGTTATTTTTTCCTTCTATCTGTAGTACTTAGAGCAGTGCCTTGTGCATAGCAAATGCTTTACAGTTTTGTTGGAGGTTACTTTTACTTATAATTTAATTAACTAATAATTAATTAATAAACTCCTGGTTTATTGTTTGCTGTTATAACCAATATTTTCCTTATGTCCATGATAACATATATTGGTAAGGTTGTCACGTTTTTAACACCAGTCATGAAGTATTCCAAATAGGCAATCTCATATTTTAGCTGCCAGGCAGATTTTGGTATAATTGTCTAACTGCAGTGTCAATGAAAAATAAAAATGCGTAAAACAGTACTTAGTTCTTCGTCTTCCAGTATCAAAGGGCAACATCCTATTTATGTTAGTGGTTTTACAGATCTCCTAAGCTTGAACTCTGCACACTTTCACTCCCCTGGTTTCCTCCACATTCAGTTAGTCACTGGGTAGCATTAAGTCTTGTGTTTATACTTCCTCTCATTATCTACCCATGCTGTTTGCATTCGTGATCTTCTGTTGCCTATACTGCATTCTAACTTCGTTACTTATCTTTCTGATTTGTTGTCTGTGGTTTGAAGTCTAAATTCTTTGGTGCAGCATTTGCTTCTTTAACCTTGTGCTATATCAGCCAAGATTGTATTCTTTGTAAGCAACTAGAGGTCTTGTGGGAGGTAGACAGTTCCTGATTCAGCTGCTAATCATGTCCAAGTATGTTATCTCTTGGCCTTTCTTTCATGATTGCCTCATGATTTTTTAGGTGAGTACTCTCCTAAAATTCTTGCACAAATTCAGGTAGAAAGAAGGTAAGAGGAAAAAATATAAAGATCATGCTGACAGTAACTTCTTGAATCTTGTTTTCCGAAACTTATGCACATAGTTATCCGTTAGTAGGGAAGTAGTGTTTTGTTAGGCACTCAGCAATGCCCAACAAAATTGAGCTTCTCTTTCAGAGGAGGAAATGCTAGCAATCTTGCCACAATTGTCCGTCTGTGTTTGCATTCTTCCTACCTGGGTGTAACCTCTTACTATTTTAATTTAGCCTGATGAGTTGTTGCGCTCGTAGTACACTGGTCCACTCTTCAGCATAGTGCACTTCCCTGGACTGTGTCTAAATCCAATGCATTTTTCAAAGTCAGCTTTAAATCTGACTGTCTTTAATAAAGCCCATCAGATCATTCCCATCTGAAATGTTATTTCCCCTCCACTAAAACAATTTTCAGAGCAATTGTAAATAATGTTTATATGTGTGAACTTTTCTGCTGTCTGTAACTGATTCTAATGCTTTTTAAAAAGATTGTTTATTTTATGTGTATATGTGTTTGCCTGCATGTGTGTGTGTATGTATGTATATGTATGCATGTATTCATGCACCTCATGCATGCTTGATGTCTGCAGAGGGCAGAGGAGGGTGCTGGAGTCCTTGGAACTAGAGTTACAGAGGATTGTGAGCCACCTGTGACATGGGTGCTGGGAATCACACTGGGTCCTCTGGAAGAGCAGCAAGTTCTTTTTATGGCTGAGCCATCTCTGTTTCATGGTTGTTTAGTTAGTGATACACATTTATATCCCCTGTTAGGTTTACAGCTGGAATTTTATAATTGTCCACTTGAAGCTCTGTATATTGTGCTGTGCTTTCTGTGTAGTAATATACAATGTTTAGTCAGCTGATCACTTTGACAGAGTCATGGCTGTCAATAAGAATTCTTTGTGTATGAGGGATGTCTTCATTATTATCACTTTTTGGGGTAACTATTGTTTTGTCTTTACTAATATACTTTTTGGGGTAACTGTATTGTTTTCTCTAATAGGCCAATGTTCTGAGAAAGACTCTGGATGGGAATGGCTTGCCTTACAATGACAGAGATGGAGGCAACCTCCACATCTCCTGTACATCAGAATGGTGATATTCCTGGAAATGCTAATTCTGTGAAGCAGATAGATCCAGTCCTTCAAGTGTATCTGTACCATTCTCTTGGGAAAGCTGAAGGAGACTATCTGAAGTTTCCAATTGGAGAGTATGTTGCAGAAGAAATTTGTGTGGCTGCTTCTAAAGCTTGTGGTAGGTATTAAAATAATCTTTTCTTATTTATAGGTTATTATTTTAATTGTTACTCTAATACAGTTTACATCTGTAATTTATTATGGCTACTAGCTGTGTGTTCTTATGCATAACAATTAGAATAACATTATAGAATTTAAAGTGATTGCCATAGAGTGCCTGCAAATGTTTTGAGATCATAGTAGGTAACTAAAGAATCTTGTCATGGAATATTTCTTAAGTCAGTCTTTTTTTTTTAAAGTGATGTAGGGTTTGCTATGTAGCCCAAGCTGGTCTGGAACTGACTGTTATATAGCCCAGCCTGGCCTTGAATCTACCTGTTGTTTCAGTCTTAAAATCTGGGATTACAGATATGAGTTGTCATCTCCAGCTTCATATGTAAATCCTGAAAGTACATCCTGAGCAAAGGAATATGTATTTGGGTAAAATTCTTATTTATTTACTTTTATTATGTGTGTATGTGTATTTTGCCTACATGTATGTCTGTGTACCATTTGTGTGCCTAGAGCCTGTGGAGGCCAGAAGAGGGTGTGAGTTACAGATGGTTGTAAACTGCCACCCAGGTCCTTCTCAAGAGCATTCAATACTCTTAATAGCTAAGCCATCTCTGGATAAAATTCTTGATTAAATATTTTACAGCTTTAGGCAACAGATCATTTTTTTTTCAACTCCTGAAGTTCTCTACAAACCCATATATACCCCCCTCTGTTTTTTCCAGTGTGCCTTGAAATCATTTTTATCTTGAAACTCAATAAAACATTTATCTTAGTCAGTGTTCTGTTGCTGTGAAGAGACACCATGACCACAGTAGCTTTTAGAAAAGAAAAGCATTTAATTAGGGATTGCTTGTAATTTCAGAGGTTTAGTCCACTGTCATCAAGACATCATGGAGGGAGCATGGCAGCACCCAGACAGACACGGTGCTGGAGAAGTAGCTGAGAGTTCTACATCCAGATCTGCAGGAAACAAGAGCTCTGGGCCTGGCGTGGGTTTTTTGAAATTTCAAAGTCCACCCCCCAGTGACACACTTCTCCAACGGGGTCACAGCTCCTGATCCTTTCAAATAGTGCCACTCTGTGGTGACCAAGCATTCAAATCTGTGAGCCTATAGGAACCATTCTTATTCAGACTACTGAAACAATTCACCTTTTTATGGCCTATCCAAAACTGTAGAACTAATAAATTTTTACAGGACTACTGAGATTATTCAAGAAACATTAGGGTTTTTAAATTAAATGTTCTTTTAATAAAAGACTAGTTGATGTTTTATTTTTAAGTAATAGTAATATGATTGTAATGCTACATAAATTAAATATCTAATAATCATAAAATGCTAACTAATTTGTTTGTGTGTATTAATGTTATCTAACAATTACAGTAATTTATTAACTTTGTTAACAATATAAATGAGGTTAGCTGTTTAGTCAGAGTAGCCATTAAATGGAGAGGAAATTCCAATTTTCACTGAGCCTGGAGCTAGATTGGTGTCCAGCAAACCCCACCATTTCCACCCCCATAGTGCTAGGGTCATAAGCAAGCACGCAGCCATCCCAGCTTTTTCTTTTTGAGTGTTTATTTTTTTTTATTTTTTTTAAAACAGAATCCACCCTTCATTTATTTATTTATTTATCTATCTATCTATCTATCTATCTATTTATTTATTTATTTATTATGTATGCAATATACTATCTGTGTGTATGCCTGCAGGCCAGAAGATGGCACCAGACCTCATTACAGATGGTTGTGAGCCATCATGTGGTTGCTGGGAATTGAACTCAGGACCTTTGGAAGAGCAGGCAATGCTCTTAACCACTGAGCCATCTCTCCAGCCCCCGAATCCCAGCTTTTTCTATGAGTTCTGGGAATTTGAACTCAAGTCCTGTGCCTATGAAGGAAGTGCCTTTACACATGAGCCATCTCTTCAGCTCTCTGAGAAAGTTATATTAGGAATTTCAAAATAGCTGTGTTGTTTTTGAACTTCTTTTACAGGTTTAAAGATCGTTTTCCACCAGGCTGTGGCTGCAGCTCAGTTGTGAGGCTCTCACACCTGCACACTTATAATAAATACGCAAATTTAAATAGAGAAGTTTTGTATTTCATTTTGGTGACCGTTTTACCTCAGTCCTTATTAAAGGTCAGATAAAATGCTTGGCCTGTTCAGTATCATAGATAATTTATTGTTTATCAGATTCGGGATATAAGTGAAAAAGCATAAGCACCTAAAATGTAACTATCATTCTATTCTATCTGTAGCATCTGAAATGTAACTATCATTCTATTCTATTCTATCTATAGCACCTAAAATGTAACTCATTCTATTCTATTCTATCTATAGCACCTAAAATGTAACTATCATTCTATTCTATTCTATCTATAGCATCTGAAATGTAACTATCATTCTATTCTATTCTATCTGTAGCACCTAAAATGTAACTATCATTCTATTCTATCTATAGCATCTGAAATGTAACTATCATTCTATTCTATCTATAGCATCTGAAATGTAACTATCATTCTACTCTATTCTATCTATAGCATCTGAAATGTAACTATCATTCTATTCTATCTATAGCATCTGAAATGTAACTATCATTCTATTCTATTCTATCCATAGCACCTAAAATGTAACTATCATTCTATTCTATTTTATCTATAGCATCTGAAATTTTAGAAAACAGTGAATAAGGATAAAATGTGTAGCAAAACCCATTCTACTTCAGTAGTATAGTTCCATTAATTGAGTGGAGACTGGGAACAATAGAACAATGAAGAAGAAAAGAATTATATAGGTATAAGACTAGATTACATAGGCCATCTCTTTTATCTTTGATGAACCCTTTTTTCTTTCTTGACACAAATTTAAAGGTAAGTTAATAGAATTTTTATACTTTCCTCTTATCTACTGATATTTAAAAATAAACATATTGATCTGGAGAGATGGCCCAGTGGTTAAGAGCACTTGTTGCCCTTGCAGAGGATCTAGATTTGCTGCCCAGTACCCAAAACAACCCATAGTTCCAGTTCCCTGTAAGCCATTGCCCTCTTCTGACCTTCAAGAGCCCAGGCGCACTTGGTAGTACACAAACATACATGAAGGCAAAACACTCATGCACGCGCAAATTCGTTTAAAATATAAAAAAGAGATATAAAGACTACATAATAAAATAATTAAAATGTTTAATTTTTAGTTTAAATTTTTAGTTTAAATGTAAGTATTCTATGAAAATATGCTTTAGCTGGGTTTAGTGGCACATGCCTTTAATCCCAGCACTGGGGAAACAGAAGCAATAGGATCTCTGTGAGTTCCAGGACAGTCAGAGCTACATAGTGCCAGAGCTATGTAATGACACCTTGACTTAAAGCAGATATACATATGCATATATAAGTACACAGACACACACACAGAGACACAAACGTGTGGTGTGTGTGTGTGTTTTAAGTTCAACAAAATCTTCTTTTACTTTGTTGAAATGCAGTGTAGTTAGATGTTCATTGTCCTGATGCCATTGCTATACAGCTTGGACTAGTAGTGACTTGTAGTTAAGTTACCGTTTATTACTTGCAGTGTTGGAGAGTGAACCCGGTGCCTGGCATTTGCTACTCAGGTGCTCCTAACACTGAACTGTTGATAGCCCTGTAGCATGTTTTGTAAATAGGAAGTATGGGTTATTAAACTTCTCTGTTCTTTTTTATAAGATTATTTGGCACTTTTAGCCCCTTTGCTTTTTTCCCATGAATTTTGTGATTTATTTGTCATTTCTACATAAAGGATAGCTGAGATAGTAGTGATTACATCATATATATAGATTGAGGGAACATTGCTATCTTTTTTTATGTTATAATTTTATTTTACAAAATTATCTTTAAAAATCTACACGATATATTTTAATCATTCTTTCTCCTCCCCAGTTCCTCCCAACTTCATATTCTTTCTCTCTGTGAGGGGATTTGGTTTAGTATCAAGTTGTAGAGCAAGTGTTGCAGCTCTTATGCGCTCATAGGAAGTTGGTGTTTCTTAGCCCTTAACAGCAGCTACAGTTGAAGATCCTAGACAGGCTTAGGTGTTGGGATTCTGTGGCCCTTGACATTGGCCAGTAATACAACTTTGAGGCTGGGGTATCTGAGACCCTTGTCCTAACAGTTTGACAGGTCTCCAGAAGGCTCCCAGTGTCATGGGCCTGCAGTTTCTCTTCTCTGACTCTGTACAGAATTGGTTTATCTTGAGCCGCAGGCTCTTTACTCTCTGTGTACTTCCGCTGTCTCCTTTGCCATGCTTGTTCTTCAGCTCTCAAGCATTTGGTGTGGTTGGCTTCACCCACTGCCAAGCTGTCGCCACTGCTGCTCTGCTGCCCTTGCCATTGTTGTTGCTCTGTCACTTGTTGCCAGCTCAACCCACAGGCAATGAAGGGCATTCAGGAGAGTCCATCATCAGGCCTAGTGTTAAAATACGGGGAGGCAGAACATGGTCCTTTTGGTACAGCTAGGAGTGTTTGAACCAGTCACAGAAAACCTTGCATGTAACCGAAGGTCTGTCCTTTCACCAGCCACAGCACTGTCCCTTTAGTACCAGTCACAGTAGTCCTTTGTCAGACCTCCGAGGGAAGGAAGGGTTTGCTCTGGCCTGGTGGGAATGGTCGCATGATCATCCTCATGCACCAGGGCTTATGATAGGAAAAGTCCAGCACAACCTTCTGGAATAGTGCTGGCTGAGACCACTTCAAGAGCTGGAACAAGTAGCTGTGTGGTTTTCTTAAGGAGTCCATGGAGTGCTCAGAATGGCCAGTGTTGGCCAAGGGTAGTTCAGATGGTTGTTGGTCTGACTTTTAAAGGCAGCCAGGGCAGGAAGAGAAAGTCTAACGGCTGCCAATAAGGAAGTCAAATTGCCCTATTCTCTAATATGTACTCATTTACAGGAAAAGGAGTGTGAGAGGGAAGGCGTATAGTAAGAACTCAAAGGCCTTATCCTTGACACAGCTAGTGAGTTTAACAGTGCTTAACACGTTCTCAGTACCTCAGAGGTGGGTGGCTTCTCATCT
The DNA here is from genome assembly GCA_004026605.1 of Ondatra zibethicus. NCBI lineage: Eukaryota > Metazoa > Chordata > Mammalia > Rodentia > Cricetidae > Ondatra > Ondatra zibethicus. The sequence continues at coordinate 19,852 of PVIU01013828.1, read as the reverse complement.
GCCTTGAGTGATTAATTCTAACATATTTGTGAAACAAAATTTTCCTTTTAATGTTCTACTTATTATATTGTAGCCAGAGAAGATAACTTTGGTTTTAACTTTATGGATTTATTGATGGTAGTTTTGAGACTGTATAAACCCAAAGTGTATTTCTCATGCCATTAAAGATGTATGTTCTGCTGTGTGGGGGCAAAGCTTTTTATGTCTGTTCCAGCTAGCTGGTTTGTAGTGTCATTTAACCTCTTCCCTTTTGTTCTTTGTAGGTCTTCTGTCCATTGTTGAGAAGAGTATATTGAATTTTCCAAGTACTATTATTGAGTTGTCTATTTTCCCCTTTACATGCAGTTGTCTATTTTCCAAACACGCAGGCAAGCACATCCATGCATCCAAACATACATGTAAAAGCCCACCCTACCACAAACACTCAGAACCATACTGCACACACATTCCTACTGATCAGTGAATATGAATTGGCTTTTTGCATTTTGTGTAAGTGCCCTGTCTGAAAAAACCATGGCATTGTCTTATTCTTCAAAATCTCATAATGTAAGAATAGTGATTAAAATCATATTCAGATGTTTACACTTAAAACCAATGCTAGTTTTTAAGTTAAGATTCTCTTACTAGTGTTTTTCTGTGTAAAATGTCAGGTGTTTTAGGGCCTCTTCTGGGACAATTTCACCTCCTGCTTGGCCATGTATGCCCTGAACATTAAGTTCACAGAACATGGTTAGAAGGTGGAGGAGGCATGCACTTTCTGTCATGAAAGATATGGATTCAGAGGTGTGTGTTGTGGCTCATTCGAATTTGAATATTTGAGTTCAAATTCAAATATTCATATTTGAGTTTCCAACTTTGAAGCATTTCTTAATCTAAAATCAACACTCAAAATAGCTTTTTTGTGTAACAACTTTGTGAAAGTATTTGAGTGGCATTATTTCCTGCTCCATTGTGCCCTTGTAGTAGTTTATATAGTTTATTATTTATTGTAGCTTAAAGTTCATTTACAGAGCGAACCCTTTCCCTCCTCTTAGCTGTAAAGTTTTCCTAATCCCCCACTCCAACGCTCCCATTTTTACACAGGATTTTCTATTTAATGACTCCCTTTTTTTGTTTTAAAGATAGGGTCTTATCACGTAACCCTGACTGGTCTGGAACTTGGCATGTAAACCAAGATGGCCTTGCTTGCAGAGATCTGCCTGCCTCTACCTCCTTAATGCTAGGATTTAAAGGTGCATGTCGTCATACCAGGCCTTCCAGGCCTTAAGGAATCCTTTTAAACAACAAAGTTTCTTCTGCTTTTTTTGTCTCTTAGTCCCATTCTGGTAAGCAGGGAAATAATCTCTTGTGAATGTTCAGAATTTTTTATGTTGTTATATACTACTTATATATTCTGTACAACTTTAGGATTTTTGTTTGTTTGTTTTTGGTTTTGTGAGACAGGGTTTCTCTGTAGCTTTGGGGCCTGTCCTGGAAACTAGCTCTTGTAGACCAGGCTGGCCTTGAACTCACAGAGATCAACTTTAGGATTTTGAGGTAATTTTAGGAAATTGATACTCTAATGTGCACCTTGCTTTTCTTTAAAAAATTGAGAAAAAGCTACTTAGCCAGTGACTTTTATTTCCATTGTTTTGTTGAACTCCATAACAGTCCAAAGCATGGGCCATACTGCCATAGGTTTCCTCCTACCTAAAATTTCTATCTTAACTTTGTTACTACCATACTGCTCCTTTACGAGTACAGTAGGAGGAAGTTCTAGGTTGCAGTGTTTAAACATTTTATAAATTCCTCAAACTAGGACTCCTTTCTCAAAAGCTATACCAGTTTGTATTTCTAACAAAATCGTAATAGCTACAGTTCATGGTGCTGCTCACCGCAGAAGTCTCGCTTTTGCTGAATGTGTAAAGTGCTGGCATGTAGGATTCATTTGTGCTTCCATCAAGATTAGGAATTGCCTCTTGTTAGTCATATTGATTTGCTTTACTAGGAATAATGTTTTCATTTTTTAAATCATGAATAGTTCAATTAATGTTTTATGTATAGGAATAAAGTACAAACCAGTGTACTTTTAGAATTTATTATTTTGCCATTTTACTTTAGATTTCTATAATGATATTTTGATATATTACATTAATAGAATTTTCTTTGTTTCCTTTACTTGTTTTTTATTTTGTTTGTTTTTTGAGACAGGGTTTCTCTATGTAACCCTGGCTGGCCTGGAACTCATAGATCCACCTGTGTCACCATTGCCTAGCTGATAGAATTTTCTAATTTAGCTTTATCTGCAATCCTGTGATAATGAACAGTGAACTTTGTTGTGATTTTTTTAACGAGATATTTATAGATTAGGTTTGATAGCACTCTGCTGAGAGGACCAGCTCTCAGCTAGTCAGAGAAACTGGAGAGGAGGTGTGGCATCAGCGAAACTGCATATACATAGGAGACTTAACTACTCATTTTATAATTATTTCTGCTGCTTGTTCTGGTTCTTTATTTTTTCTTTATCCCTTTTATACCACCTAAGACAAAAATTTCTATGCAAGAAAAGATTACCTCACAAACTACAGGTTACATATTTTCCAAGAACAAATTAAAATCTTCTCCTAAGAAGAAATCACATTTAGAGTTTTTCCTTAGAAGCCTACAAGTAGTTAAACATTTTTCTTTGTATTAATTTTCCCGCCATGACATTTTTATTCTTTTATAATTGATTAACAAAGTTTTAAGCAAGCCAAGTATATTTCAGCCGGTTCCTTTGTACTGATAGGCAGCTGTTCTTGTGGTTTCAGTGTAGCAGATTCCTGTTCTATTTCTATTCTACAGAATTTTATAAACAAGTAGTCAGCTAACCATCTATTTTTCTTAACACACAATTGAGTCATTTAATTTCCTTTCACAATTTTGTTTTTTCCAAGGTGCATATCAAAACCTGTGATTAATTCTGCAAGCTACATGACCAAGGAACTCAGGCCTAACCTTGGGTGTAATTGCTTTCTTTGAATACCAATCTGTTTTTCCACAGGTAGAATGTTGTTGTTTGTTTTTTATCTTTACTCTTGGTTTTTTTACTCTTTGCGGGCCTGCCACCAGCTTCCAAATAAATCACATGGAGACTAATTCTTACTTATTAATGCCTGGCCTTAGCTTGACTTGTTTCTTGCCAGCTTAACTTTAAATTATCCTTAATACCTTTTGCCTCTGGTCATTTTCCTTTTCTTACTTCTGTATTTCTTACTTTTACTCTTTCTCCGTCGCTTGCTGTGTAGCTGGGTGTCTGGTTCCCTATGTCCTTCTCTCCTTGGTCTCTTACTCCTCCTCTTCCTCATTTCTCCTTCTATTTATCCTCTCTGTCTGCCAGCCCCACCTCTCCTTGCTCCTGCCTCACTATTGGTCGTTCAGTTCTTTATTAGACCATCAGGTGTATTAGACAAGCAAAGAATCACAGCTTCAGAGTTAAACAAATGCAGCATAAACAAAAGTCACACACGTTAAAACAATACTCCCCAACAGTAGAATTCACGGGTCTGTAATGCGTGAAACTTCCTTGTTCTTATTTTTCATCTTCTGCAAATTTCATATCTAACAAAGGAGAAAGTAACTTTTAACCCATTTTTGTCTTTTTTGTATCTCTTGTTGGAGCAATTGGCAAAATAACTTACACCATTTCCCTAATCATCTTTGCTATCTTAACTACCTGTATCTTTTAGGCTGACCCACAAAGTTCAGTTGAATCATTGGTTTTCATCTAAGATCTTTAAAAACCATCTTCATGGGGCTAGAGAGATGGCTCAGTGGTTAAGAGCACTGGCAGCTCTTCCAGAGGTCCTGAGTTCAATTCCCAGCAACCACATGGTGGCTCACAACCATCTGTAATGAGATCTGGTGCCCTCTTCTGGTGAGTGGGCATACATGGAGTCAGAATGTTGTATACATAATAAATAAATAAATCTTTTAAAAAAAGTATTTAAAAAAAAATCTTCATTATGATCTGCAAGTAAATTGCCCAGTGAGGAGTGGGATCTTCCCAAGAAACAATCACAATATGCTAGATACAGTGGGATCCTTTCACATAGGAATCAATCCATGCCACAGAGAGCAGGAAAATGACAGCTTAAGCAGGAGGAAGCGCAGCAGAAGCAAGGGGCATTCTGGAGACAGTCTCCGCAGGGCCTAGTCTCCCCAGGGTTCGTTCATCTATAGCTTTGCTGTTAGCTGAGTTGAGCCCATAAGCTCCATTGCTGACCACATCTCCTTTGACGTGGCCCTGACAGTACTTAGTTTAGAACTCTTGTATTTATTTTGATAAGCCAAACTCTCACTTTTAAATATGTCTATCTGCAAGCATAATCTCCTAATGTAGAATGTGCCACTTCTCTGTCGCACTGGATGGCGTTGCTTTTGGTTTTAGGTTGCACTTACATGTAACTTTTGAACTGGATTTGTTTTCTTTCTTTCCCTAATTTTCCTTTTATTCTCTTCCACCTTTATTTTCCATTGAAAAATGTAGATAGGGGCTGGAAAGGTAGCTCAGGTGTTAAGAACACTGACTGCTCTTCCAGAGGACCCAGGTTCAACTCCCAGCACCCACATGCATCTCATAGCTGTCTGTAGCTCTAGTTCCAGAGGTTCTAATACCCTCATACAGACATACATGTAGGAAAGCTACCTTTCCAGCCCCTATCTACATTTTTCAATGGAAAATAAAGGTGGAAGAGAATAAAAGGAAAATTAGGGAAAGAAAGAAAACAAATCCAGTTCAAAAGTTACATGTAAGTGCAACCTAAATGTTCAGAAAATAAAAATAAAAAAAGAAAATTAGGTAGATTCCATGTCTTTAGTATTTAAATTTTTGTTTATTTAATATTTTTACATCTTTTTAAAAGTTATATTTTTCTGCAAATTACTCATCTTTTCAAATTTATTAGTGTAATGTTCATCTAGCACTTTGTCTTTTAATTAGCTTTTAATTATGCTGTTTATAAATTGCTTGTGCCTATTTTTATTCTTCATCAGATTGACAATGGCTTGTTAATTTTGTTAAACACTAAAGAAAATAAACATTTGTTATTTTTACTTAATCTGCTTTATTAACTTTCACTTTTAAGGTGTGTGTGTGTATGTGTAGGCGTGCTCACACACTCGCGTGTGCACCCATGTTTGCAGATGCTTGAAAGGGTCAGAGACATCAGATCTTGCTGGAGCTAGAGTTGAGGTGGTTTTGAGCTACCCAGTGTGAGTGCTAGCAAGATCTTGGGTCCTTTGCAAGCACAGTATGCACTTACATCATCATCATCATCATCGGGTTTTCGAGACAAGAGTTTCTCTGTGTATTCCTGGCTGTCCAAGAACTCACTTTGTAGTTTTGTACTGCATTCATCATTTATCATATCTTAGTTGAGGCTGTTCCCTTACGAAGCTGTACCCACTCCTCTGCATGAACTAAGACACCCATCCACCTGCGTCTGCCCCCCAAGTGCTGGGATTAAAGTGTGCGCCGCCACCACCACCTAGTTTACAGTGTATACTCTTAACTGATGAACTATCTCTCTAGCTATCCTTCAGCCTTTTGGGTTTCTTAAAAAATCTGTCCCCTAGTGTTTTTTACTTTTCTGGTGCTTGAAATTGAACCTAAGCACTCATCCTGGACATGCTTCCGCCATTGAGCTATAGCACTACTTTGTAAACTGGCAGCTGGGAGATGGCAGCAGGCTCAAAAGGAGCTTCAGGTTAGCTTCAGCTGCATAAGGACTACATGAAGCTCTGTTGAAAAAAGAAAAAGGGCAGAAAAAGTGTTTGGGTCCAGTGAGATGGTTCAGTTGTCATTTAACTTTATGGGGCTCAGTGAGATGGCTCAGTTGGCTTTTAATATTTTTGTAAACTTAAATAGTGCAACAGATATAATTATTATCATATTGTATAAAACTTTATTTTAATATAAAAATGTTTTATTCCTTTAAAAGTATTGAGTGGCTTGTTATTATCTCAGTGTTTGATAATCACTATCAATGAAAATATACACATGTTCATATTCATACAGTGTATTTTTTCAGGGGTTAGGAGGAACTTGGAAACTCTCTTTAGAAGACAATTAAAAGCTGGATAAAGTGTATTTTTTTATCTCCATGCAATATAGTGAAAGAGGTCTTTGATTAAGAAATTAGTGTTAAGGTGTGTTTTCCCACAGTAGTTCACCTGCTGCTGAAGTTCCTGCTGACTGTGAGAGCTGCCGCCAAGTATGTGTCATGTGAATGCTCAGTTAGCTATCTGCAGCCAGTCCCTTATGCTTCAGTTCTATATAGCAATCATGACAGATTATGTGTATTATGTAAATGTTCTGCTAGCTATCTGTTATCAGTCCCTTTTATGCTTCATTTCTAGGTATTACACCTGTGTATCATAATATGTTTGCTTTAATGAGTGAAACAGAAAGAATCTGGTATCCACCCAACCATGTCTTCCATATAGATGAGTCAACCAGGCATAATATACTCTACAGAATAAGGTACTTTATTATATTAAGTGATTTGTACGTTAATAAAAAGTCAAAATGGGAGAAATTGTTAGCTATGTAATGTGATAGCTATGATGTTTTCTTCTGTTGGGATGCCATTTTATTACTTGATTATAATTAAGGATAAAAAAAGAACAGATGAAAATGGCTTGTGTTTGGAATATTGCCAGTTTCCTGTGCAATAAAATACAAGCTTACATCTCCTCTTTACAAGTAAGTTTTTAAAGTTCAAAGTTTTTTGTTTGTAAGATAATTTATTTAGTGTTTTATGGCAATGTACAATATCAATATTCAGAAAAGTAAATATCCAGATTTTTCTATATAAAAGGGGGTAGCAAAGAAATAATTTTGATCTTACAAACAGTTACAATTCTTCAAGCACTTACATGTTACTTAATTTTCTTATGACTTAATGAAATATTAAGAAGTCCCTGTAAAATATAAAGAATCTGATACTGTGACATATTTCTCATACTTAGTCTTATAGCTTGGAAAAAGCGTCAGAGTTCAAACTCAGACCTCGTTTGCTTCACAAACTGCTTTCTAACCACCTTGCATGTCCCTCATTAAAGAGATAATATAAGTCAAACCCAGGGTGCATGTGAGGCAGTGTAGCAGCATCATTAGTACTTGATGAGTTCTTGATAAATGAGTTCATAAGTTCTTAATAAATTTTCATATTTCATTACTTATTTTCTTCTCCTGTATAAAATATGTAGATGCATGTGCTTGAATTTTCCTTTTTTAAGGTATGATTTTTATTGAGTGTAAGCATCATTTTTATGTAAAATTTTAGGTAAGACGTTAGTAAAAGAGTTCAGTGTCTAAATAGTAAACATATGAATAGTGAACATAAAGCAGTAGAGTGGCCTAGAGTGATGGCTCAGTGGTTTAAAGCACTGGTTACTCTTTCCAGAGGACCCAGATTTCATTTGTAGCACCCACATGGCAGCTCACAAATGTCTGTAACTCCAGTTCCAAGGGATCTGATGCCCTCTTCTGGCCCATACACAAAATAAATATTAATAAGTCATTTAAAAAAAAGAAAAAAGCAATGGTACTCTTACATACAAGTGGCCAGTTGTAACAAAATAACAAAGCTTTTATAAGATAATTTTAAACATTTAACTATTTGAGAATAATCTAAATGAGAAAAAATAAGAAACAATATGGGTATCAGAGTTTGCTTTCCTAGTGCTATGATATATACACCATGACCAAAAGAAACCTGGGTGAGGAAAGGGTTTATCTCATCCTACAGCTTACAGTCTGTCATGAAAGGAAGTAAGGGAAGAAACTCAAAGGAGGAACCTGGAATCAGGAACTGATGCAGAGGTCATGGAGAAAGTTTCTTTACTGGCTTGACTTCCTTTGGCTTGGTCAACTATGTTTTTTAGACAGCCTAGGCCCCACCTGCCCAAGGGTGGTACCTCCCACATCAATCATTAATCAGAAATTATTTAACTACAAACCAATCTTATGGAGGCAATTCCTTAATTGACATTTCCTTTCCCAGATGACTAGCTTGTGTCAAGTTGACAAAAAAACATAACTAGCCGGGTGGTGGTGGCGCACGTCTTTAATCCCAGCACTTGGGAGGCAGAGGCAGGCGGATCTCTGTGAGTTCAAGACCATCCTGGTCTACAAGAGCTAGTTCCAGGACAGACTCCAAAAGCTGCAGAGAAACCCTGTCTCAAAAAAACAAAACAAACCAAAAAAAACCCAGCATAATGGATAAATTAGACACTTAATTTGAAAAATATGGAGAATGAGACTATAACCATTCTTCAGTATCCGTGGTGCACTGGACCATCTTGGATATCAAAATTTATGTATGTTCAAGGCAAAGGACTTGAATAAACATTTCAAATAGCCAATAGGTATTTGAAAAGATATTCAACATCATTAGTCCCTTGAGAAATGTAAATAGAATACACAGTGTGTTAACAACTTATCCACTAAGATGGCAAAAGCAGAAAGGGCACACAATAATAAATGTTGGAAATTATTTGTACTAATTAGAGATGCTCCTGCAGTGTCGGCCCAGAATAGGAAATGGTGTTGTCACTTTGGAAAAAGATTGGCCATTTCCCCTACAGATAATATAGAGTTACTAACATGCACCCACAAAAACACTGTTCACAGAGTGTTAGTTACATTACCATAAAACAGAAAGAACTCAAATGCTTTTCAAGTGATGAAGACAATGTATCAAATCATTATTTTGAATATAAAATGAGTAGAATAGAATTTGTAAAAAAAGGTATCTTGGATGTTATTGCTAATGGCTGTGGAGATATAATCAAAACGTAAAATTAAATTGTGGTGATGTTGGTACTACATTGAATACTACAAATAACTGGGCACTTTAAATGGCCAAGCTTTATATAGATGAATCATATCTCATAGCTTTTACTTTCTTTTTTATATATTTTATTATTTTATGTGCATTAGTGTTTTGCCTGTATGTATGTCTGTGTGAGAGTGTCAGATTTAGGAATTATAGAGTTGTGAGCTGTCATGTGGGTGCTGGGATTTGAACCCAGAACTTCTGGAAGAGCAATCAGTGTTCTTAACTGCTGAGCCATCTCTCCAGCTCCTTCAGAGCTTTTACTTTGAAAGTAAACATATTTTCTTTGAAAGACAAATTTTAATACTCAGTTTGCCTAAAAGAAGGACAAATTGTTTACACAGAAAATTGCATTTTCAGATGTGTCTATTAATGTTACTGAACTTCAGTTTTTGCTGACTTTTATGTCTATATTTCTCTTGCTTCCTTTAATTGCTGCTGCTTCTATATTCTTATTGTATATCGCACAAAAGTAGGCTGTATGTTGATTTTATAGTTACTTATGTTGTGTTTGCTGCTTCTCCTGTTGTTTGGTGTTTTATTTGTTTATGGAAGCAGTATTATTATAGGTTACCCAGGATACTCAAACTTACGCTTCTCTTGCTTTAGCTTCCTGGGATTACAGGTGTGCTCCACTGTGCTTTACTGTGTTTCTTGTATTTTCTGCCTACTTCATTCTCATGCTATTATTCAGAAATCCTTCTGTTCACAACCTGTATCCAACACTGCTATTTGTGTTTTTTAGCAATGCATTAATAACTTTTAGAATGTTGAGGGTAGGTAAATGCCTATGGTTAGTGTTTGAACTCTGGAGGCTGACAGAATGTTTCAATTGTCTTACAGATTTTACTTTCCTCACTGGTATTGCAGTGGCAGCAATAGAACCTATAGATACGGAGTATCTCGTGGGGCTGAAGCTCCTCTTCTTGATGACTTTGTCATGTCTTATCTTTTTGCTCAGGTATAATTATATTAATCTTTTTTGGGTATTAATGTGGAAATACCTTCCTATGTAGTATATCTTAAGTAGGGTAAGTAAGTGTCATGTGGGAAGACTATAATTCTAATGTGCTCCATGTACAGAGAGATAAAAGGGTAGTCTATTTAATAATAATTTTTGATTTCATGATTTATAAATGTATTTTATAATGATTCCTTAAATCATTGACCCCCTTGAAATAACTTTCTTTTTCTTTTAGGATTTAAGTCATTTTAAGGATTTTGGGAAAAAACGTAGAATAAATTTGACAAAGTGATTCATATGGCCATTATTAGATGGTAAAATTTCTTTAGAGCTTTTAAAAAATAGTTTCAGAAGCTGGGTGGTGGTGGCACACACCTTTAATCCCAGCACTCAGGCGGCAGAGGCAGGCAGATCTCTGTGAGTTCAAGGCCAGCCTGGTCTACAAGAGCTAGTTCCAGGATAGGCTCCAAAAGCTACAGAGAAACCCTGTCTCTAAAAATCCACACAGAAACACAAAAAAAATAGTTTCAGGTTTAAATAGTAGGCAGTAAAATGTAACAGGAGGAAATAACATAAAAAAATGCTGGGTGATAGTGGCGCACACCTTTAATACCTGCACTCAGGAGGCAGAGCAGGCAGATCTCAGTGAACTTGAGGCCAGCCTGGTCTACAGAATGAGTTCCAGGATGGCCAGAGCTGTTACACAGAGAAACCAAGTCTTGAAAAATCAAAAAGGATAGAAAGAAAGGGGAGCTGTGATAGTTGGTAGGCTCCTCTAGTTGAGAGGGTGTGTCCACATGTTGATTCTTAGAGAGTTCAGCCATCTGTCAATCAGTTCTCTAATTGTATACACTCTTGTAGTGTGATTTGAACATTTCATAATGGCATTTTCTATTACTATTACCTTGAATTAAACAGCAGTTGAAATATTTTCTTGTCGTTCCTCCTTCCTCCGTCCCTCCTCCCTCCATTCCTCCCTCTCTTCCTCCGTCCCTCCCTCCCTCCCTCCCTGGAAACTAGCTCTTGTAGACCAGGCTGGCCTCAAACTTACAGAGATCAGCCTACCTCTGCCTCCCGAGCGCTGGGATTAAAGACGTGCACCACTGCTGCCTGGCTTGAAATATTTTCTTATTAAGTTATTTTATTTTCCTGGGTTGCTAGACTAGCATGAACAGAAGTTAAAGAAAGCAGAGAAGTGGTAACTAGTTCCCTTGGGTCTAGTTCCTTTAGTCTGTTCCCAGTGTGTCAGGCTAAGGACTTCCAGTGAGACTTGATAGCAGCAGAGGGAAGAGCACAGTTTCATGGCTCCCATTTCCAGTCTTGTAAAATCTGTTAAGTCTATAAACAAAAAACTGAAAAATAATTCTCTCTGTGGATGTGGGATCATCAAGTTTCTTTCATCATGGTAAAAATGTATATAACACAATTTTTAAAGTGTGTCGTTTTTAGTTCAAGTCATTAAGCACATTCACTACCTCCCAACTGTAAGTACCATCCATGTTCAGAACAGATCATCTTCATACCCTTAAATAATAACTCTCCACTTCTCCCCACCCCTAACAGTTCACCATTCCTGTGGGGGCAAAGGTTTGTTCATCTTAGTACCTTGTATATACAGATGGCATTACACAGTATCTGCCTTTTTTGTGTGTGTGGCTTATTTTACTTAGCACAATATCTTCAAGGTTGTCATTCTACTGTGGTGGCAGCTTTCTTATTTGTCTGTCCATTGCAGGTACAGAATTTCTTGGGTAAAATGCAGTTTTTCCAAAGGGGGAAGAACTTTTACTTTAATGAATTTGATGAAATATAATTTTGGTAGACACATAATGTGATTTTAAATAATGCTGGCTTAAGTTGTTTTGACATTTGAGACTGATTTGTAACTTTTTTCCAATGGCTATTTGTTGGTTAATTCATTAGTAGTTATTCCCACTAGTTTTCCATAAATTTATTTTCTTTTGGTTATGATTGTCATAGAATTTCCTGACGAGCAGAACTTAATTACCTGTTGGTTTTATGTGGTAACAGAACAAACACATGCTCTTACAGAGCAAATAGTTCTTTACAAATCTTAGCTAAAGAGAATAACTTGCCAGTTTCAAGTGTAAGGAAATGTTTAAAATTGAGCTAAAATAGGACTGGTGAGATGGCTCTGTGTGGAAAGGCACTTGCTGCCAAGTTTGACCTGAATTTGATCCTCAGTTCTCCATGGGGGAAGGAGGGAGCCAGTCCTGAAAGCTTTCCTGTGCCCTGCACACACATGCCTCAGCACTTGGACATGCTTCACTCACTCTTCATCTTCCCTTCCTCCTCTTCCCATGTGTGTGTGTGTGTGTGTGTGTGTGTGTGTGTGTGTGCAGAGACTAGGGGTTGACATCTGATCTTCTCAGTCATTTTCACCTTGTACCGTGAGGTGTGTGTCTGTCATTGCATCTGGAACTCGCCAGTTGACTAGAATGGCAGCTGTTAGGCTCCAGAGATGATCCTGTCTCCTTCCCCTCAGCACTAGTGTGAGGGCAGGTGCCCCTGCCTTGACTTTGCATGTGGGTCCTGGTGCTTGTACAGCGGGCACTTATGGCGCTGAGTCATCTTCCACCCTCTTAGTTTTCTCATTTCTTTATTTCTTATATGTTGACTTGTAATGTCATCTATTTCTTGTAGCAGATCTTTATTGTCATCTATCTAAGCCATATATTCTGAGTACAGCTTATTTTCTCCAAGCACATCTACTATTTTTTACTGTCCTAGCAGGGAAAGAGACATGGTGAGACAAATGCTTTGAAAAATGAAACAAATTAAGACAAAAATTTCCACTGCCTCTAGTATCAAGTCATTCAAGAATGCCTTCAGCCTGGTCCCAGGCAAACTACTAGTTTAAATTTCTGAGTGTCCCCTGTACTTTCTTTTTGTCTCATTCTTTCTTTGACTTTGTTCTGGTTTGTGTCCATCAACAATGTCTTCATCATTTAAAAAAACATCACATGAAGTTTTAGTTCTTCCATGAAACCTACTAATTAATTATACTAACCATATACAATTTTAACTGTCTCTAAGGTTCCTAAAGTGGCTGTTGTGTGGTACTTCATATTATATTACCTGGCATTGTAATGATCTGCTTTTCTGTTTATCTTCCAAGGAAAATTTTGGGTTTTTTTTTTTTGATGGCTTGAGACCAAATGCTATGTTTCTTTATATTCCACACAAACTCTAGTACAATGTCTTCAGGATGAATTAAAATCAGTGTACATTCGATTAATTAATATTTATTTTAGTTTAGGTATTTTTATGTTCTTGAGATAAAACTTTAAAATATAAACTGAGATAGGCTGTGAACCCAACTTAAGTCAGTTTCTGTTTGTACATGAACCTTTCCCAATGTTTTTTGGTGAAATGATTTACCACAAATAAAAGTAGAAGTTGATTTATGACTAAATGCATATTTTAGAAGTTAATTTATAGGATATAACATAATTAAATGTGATAGTAAAACTTGAGACACTTCCTTACCATTTTTTTCAGTGGCGGCATGATTTCGTGCATGGGTGGATAAAAGTGCCTGTGACCCACGAAACTCAGGAAGAGTGTCTTGGGATGGCAGTGCTAGATATGATGAGAATAGCCAAAGAAAAGGACCAAACTCCACTGGCTGTCTATAACTCTATCAGGTAATTTCCTTTTTTATATCCATACATAACAAATGTAAAGACTTAGATATTTTATATAATTTACTTGTATTTTCAGTGTTTACCCACACATTTTGGGTACATAATAAGAAATAGTGAGGCTAGGCCTGAGTTTGATCCTGAAGCCCACATAAAGGTAGAGGGGAGAACTGACTCCACAGAGCTATGGCAGTGGATCCCCACATAGATCATTCACAAACCCACAATAATGTTAAATAAAAAGTTTAATTAGGGTCTGGATAGATGGCTCAGCAATTACGAGCACTGGCTGCTTTTCCAGAGGACCCAGTTTGATTACCGGCACCCACATAATGGCTCACAACCAGTTGTAACCCCGGTCCGAGGGTATCTGATGCTTTCCTCTGGCCTCTGCAGGCACTGCATGAAGGTGAAGTACATGCAGGCAAAATACCAGTGCATACAGAATAATAAAATATTTTTTAAATTAAAACTAAATGAGAGGGGAGTGATAAAGACACCCAGCTTGACTTCTGATCCCCACTTGAGGATGCACACAGCAAGTACACCAGCACACATAGGTGTCCTCTTCTGCATATGCTGCACATACTCAGAAATTCAATAAAAAGTTGTGGAGGTGTATTTTTTTCTTAGTATAGCCCTCAGTAGGAAGAAATTGAGTTGTTGTACAGAATATCACAGCTATTCATTATTTGTTTTATTTGTTTTGAAAAGACTAAGTTTAGAATATTGGAAGAAGTATTTGAAGGGATAATTATAAAATTAATATGTTCTATTCTAAACTCTGTCGTCGCTCAGGATATTTGAGTATCAGATGAAAGGTTTTCACATATGTATCAGATGGTGGTTACATCAGCTCGTTTCGCTTGACTGTAGAACATGCTTATTGTGGGAAGAGGTAGGAATTAATCTCCTTAGTTTTATTTTGCGTGTGCTCATTATTTCTAGCTACAAAACATTCTTACCAAAGTGTGTTCGAGCAAAGATCCAAGACTATCATATTTTAACCCGGAAGCGAATAAGGTACAGATTTCGCAGATTCATTCAGCAGTTCAGTCAATGCAAAGCCACTGCCAGAAGCCTGAAACTTAAGTATCTTATAAACTTGGAAACCCTACAGTCTGCCTTCTACACAGAGCAATTTGAAGTAAAAGAATCTGCAAGAGGTCCTTCAGGTGAGGAGATTTTTGCAACCATTATAATAACTGGAAACGGTGGAATTCAGTGGTCAAGAGGGAGACATAAAGAAAGTGAGACACTGGCAGAACAGGTAATCCTTAATGATACATTCTTGTTCTTTTATGTTAAGTACAATGGCCATAAAAGCAAACTAAATTTAGTTATTGAATATATTCTTGATTTTTTTCTGATGATAGGAATTTTATTTGTGTAAAGTCATCAAAGTTGTAACTGTAATTCTTAAATGTTTTATTTAATTTTGTGACAAAATAATTAGTAATGACTATTACAGTTTCTGAAAAGGATTGAATTGTCTAAATGATTTTAAGTTAACTTTGTTTCTTTTGTTCTTTCACTATCATTGACATTTAAGCACAATCATAAAGCTAAATGAAAACTTGAATTGATTTCGATAATATAATTAGTTTTATTATATTTTCTTTGGAACGTTTAAGTTTTTCACATGTATCAGTTATGTATATAGTTTGAGAGATTTAGTATTATCATATTTTTTTAACCACAGTTGATAATTCTCCAATTTTCTGACAGTTGTTCTTTTTAATATTAAGTGGGTAAAGTTCAATATCACATGAAGTTCCAGTCATACTTTAGTGTTCTCATGTTTAGGTCAAAGCAAGATAGACAGTCATAGGATTCAGTTTTTAGGGCATGTGATCACATTTAATGTCTATACATTGCTATCAGATCTCTTTAAAGAATTGTATCTCACCTTTTAATCCTTGTTTGAAATGTAACTCTTTAAATGCTCTTGATTACAGGATTTACAGTTATATTGTGATTTTCCTGATATTATTGATGTTAGTATTAAGCAAGCAAACCAGGAATGCTCAAATGAAAGTAGAATTGTAACTATCCATAAGCAAGATGGTAAAATTTTGGTAAGTTTGTATTATGTATAAGAAGTGGTTACATTTTAGAATTTTTCAGAAATATTTTAGAGTTACTTATGTATTCTAGTTATAGTATGATCAAAAAAATACCAGCCCAGCAAACATCTTATTGTTTGCAGATTTTTGTATGTATATCAACAGTCTTATTACAAATATTTTTGCATACTATAATAGAAAGACCCAGTTACTTATTATCTTTTGCCAATTCTGGGTTGCACTTAATTCCCTCGCATTCAGACTTCAGCAGTCTGAGCTTAGGTGAGAGGCGGGGAGGCAGGTGGAAGCCTTCCTGTTACCCTTGGAATCATCATTTTCTTATGTTGAATCTGTTGATGTTTTGAATACCATATTTGTCTTGTTTTCCTTTATATTTATCAACTGTAGTATCTGCTGGCATTCTCCTTGAGATTGTAGCAATTTAGAAATTTATTTAGGATTTTTGTTGTTTTATTTTGTTTTTATTTTTTCTGAGCTAGGGTCTCACTATGTAGCTTTGGCTGTCCTGGAGCTCATAGACATCCACCTGCCTCTGCCTTCCAAGTGCTGAAATTAAAAGTGTTAGCCATTGTGCCCAGTTTAGAATATATATTTATATTTATATGATTTTGAATTTCCTTATCCAAGAACAGTTCATTTTCTGTATATTTAGAAAATATGTTGCATTGTACAAGAATATTTTGAAACTTTTGATGATCAAGTTTTTATTAAGGTTTAACTCAACATACTACATTTTTCTTTTTTTCCCTTTTTATTGATATTTATTGAGCTCTACATTTTTCTCTGCTCCCCTCCCTGCCTCTCTCCTACCCCCTTCAGCCCTCCCCCAAGGTCCCCATGCTCCCAATTTACTCAGGAGATCTTGTCTTTTTCTACTTTCTACTTCACATGTAGATTAGATCTATGTAAGTCTCTCTTAGTGTCCGCATTGTTGTCTAAGTTCTCTGGGATTGTGGTTTGTAGACTGGCTTTCTTTGCTTTATGTTTAAAAACCACCTATGAGTGAGTACATGTGATAATTGTCTTTCTGTGTCTGGGTTACCTCACTCAAAATAATGTTTTCTAGCTCCATCCATTTTCCTGCAAAATTCAAGCTGTCATTATTATTTTCTGCTGTGTAGTACTCCATTGTGTAAATGTACCACATTTTTCTTATCCATTCTTCGATCGAGGGACACTTAGGTTGTTTCCAGGTTCTGGCTATCACATACAAAGCTGCTATGAACATAGTTGAGCACATGTCCTTGTGGCACAATTGAGCATCCTTTGGATATATACCCAAAAGTTGTATTACTGGGTCTTGAGAAAGGTTGTTTCCTAATTTTCTGAGAAATCGCCACACTGACATCCAGAGGGGTTGTACCAGCTTGCATTCCCACCAGCAATGCAGAAGTGTTCCCTTTCCCCCCAACCTCTCCAGCATAAGTTGTCATCAGTGTCTTTGATCTTGGCCATTCTTACAGGTATAAGATGGAATCTCAGAGTTGTTTTGATTTGCATTTCTCTGATGACTAAGGATGTTGAGCATTTCCTTAAGTGTCTTTCAGCCATTTTAGATTCCTCTGTTTAGAGTTCTCTGTTTAGGTCTGTACTCCATTTCTTTATTGGATTATATGATCTTTTGGTGTCCAATTTCTTGAGTTCTTTGTATATTTTGGTTATCAGACCTCTGTCTGATATGGGGTTAGTGAAGATCTTTTCCCATTCTGTAGGCTGTCATTTTGTCTTGTTGACTGTGTCCTTTGCTTTACAGAAGCTTTTCAGTTTCAGGAGGTCCCATTTATTAATTGTTTCTCTCAGTGTCTGTGCTGCTGGGGTTCTATTTAGGAAGTGGTTCCCTGTGCCAATGCGTTCAAGCGTACTTCCCACTTTCTCTTCTATAAAGTTCAGTGTGGCTGGCTTTATGTTGAGTTCTTTGATCCATTTGGACTTGAGTTTTGTACATGGTGATAGATATGGGTCTATTTTCATTTTTCTACATGTTGATATCCAGTTATGCCAGCATCACTTGTTAAACATGCTTTCTTTTTTCCATTTGATATTTTTTTTTGCTTCTTTATCAAAGATCAGGTGTTCGAAGATGTGTGGATTGATATCCGGGTCTTCTATTCAGTTCTATTGGTCTTCTTGTCTGTTCTTATGCCAGTACCAGACTGTTTTCAGTACTGTAGCTCTGTTGTAGAGTTTGAAGTCAGGGATTGTGATGCCTCCAGAAGTTCTTTTATTGCACAGGATTGTTTTGGCTATCCTGGGTTTTTTGCTTTTCCAAATGAAGTTGAGTACCATTCTTTCGAGGTCTTTGAAGAATTTTGCTAGGATTTTGATGGGCATTGCGTTGAATCTGTAGATTGCTTTCGGTAAGATTGCCATTTTTACTATATTAATTCTGCCTACCCAAGAGCATGGGAGGTCTTTCCACTTTCTGGTGTCTTCTTTAAATTCAAAGATTTAAAGTTCTTGTCGTACAAGTCTTCCACTTGTTTGGTTAGAGTTACGCCAAGATATTTTATGCTATTTGTGGCTATTGTGAAGGGTGTTGATTCTCTGATTTCTTCCCCAGCCCTTTTATCATCTGTGTACAGGAGGGCTACTGATTTTTTTGTTAATCTTGTATCCTGCTACATTGCTGTGTTTATGAGTTGTAGAAGTTCCTTGGTAGAATTTTTGGGATCACTTATGTAAACTATCGTATCATCAGCAAACAGAGTTTGACTTCTTCTTTTCCAATTTGTATCCCCTTGATCTCCCTTTGGTGTCTTATTGCTCTAGCTAGGACCTCAAGAACTACATTGAATAGGTATGGAGAGAGTGGACAACCTTGTCTTGTTCCTGATTTCAGTGGAATCGCTGGGAGTTTCTCTCCATTTAGTTTGATGTTGCCTGTTGGTTTGCTGTATATTGCCTTAATTATGTTTAGGTATGTTCCTTGTATCCCTGCTCTCTCCAAGACTTTTATCATGAAGGGATGTTGTATTTTGCCAAATGCTTTTTCGGCATCTAATGAGATGATCAAGTGGTTTTTATTTTTCAGCTTGTTTATATGGTGGATTACGTTTAAAGATTTTCGTATGTTGAACCATCCCTGCATCTGTGGGATGAAGCCGACTTGGTCATGGTGGATGATGGTTCTTGGATTCGATTTGCTAGTATTTTATTTAGTATTTTTGCATCAATGTTCATGAATGAGATTGATCTGTAATTCTCTTTCTTAGTATTGTCTTTCTGTGGTTTGGGTATCAGGGTAATTGTAACCTCATCAAAAGAGTTTGGCAATGTTCCCTCTGTTTCTATTGTGTGGAATAATTTGAGGAGTATTGGTATTAGTTCTTCTTTGAAAGTCTTGTAGAATTCTGAGCTGAAACCATCTGGTCTTCTTTTTTGTCTGAATGACCAGTCCAGTGGTGAGAAGGGAGTGTTGAAGTCTCCCACTATTAGTATGTGGGGTTTAATATATGATTTAAGTTTTAGAAGTGTTTCTTTGACATATGAGGGTGCCCTTGTATTTGGGGCATAGTTCAGTATTGATATTTCCTCTTGATGAATTTTTCCTGTGACTAATATGAAATGTCCTTCTTTGTCTCTTTTGCCTGATTTTAGCTTGAAGTCTATTTTGTTAGCTATTAGGATAGCTACACCTGCTTGTTTCTTAGGTCCATTTGATTGGTATATTTTTTCCCAACCTTTTACTCTGAGATGATGTCTGTCTTTGAGGTTGAGATGCGTTTCTTGTATGCAGAAGAGGGATGGATTCTGTTTTCGTATCCAGTCTGTTAGCCTGCCTTTTTATGGGTGAGTTGAGTCCATTTACATTAAGGGATATTAATGACCAGTGGTTGCTATCTCCTGTTAATTTAGTTTTCATCGTTGGTGATGTTAATTTGTGCGTTTTTTTTCTTTTTTGGGATTTGCTGTAATGAGATCATCTGTGCTTTTGTTGGTGTAGCCATCTTCCTTGGGTTGGAGTTTTCCTTCTTGTATTTTGTGTAGGGCTGGGTTTGTGGCTAGGTATTGGTGAACTCTAGATTTGTCATGGAATATCTTGTTTTGTCCTTTTATGGTGATTGACAGTTTTGCTGGGTATAGTAGTCTGGGCTGGCATCCGTGGTCTCTTAATGTCTGCATAATGCTTGACCATGACCTTCTGGCTTTCATTGTCTCCACTGAGAAGTCAGGTGTAATTCTGATAGGTCTATCTTTATATGTTACTTGTCCTTTTTCCTTTGCAGCTCTTAATATTCTTTCTTTACTCTGTATGTTTAGTGTTTTGATTATTAT